>JAHBCN010001358.1:0-120635 GCA_019359885.1 Listronotus oregonensis
TTAATTAACCCCAATCAAAGTTTGGTCCTTCGTAATTACCAAAGTCTCTGGGGAAATCCGCTATTTTTCATTTTAGGAAAAAATGTAAATAACTAAATATATAAAAATTTAAATTCTTTTCAATTAAGTAACAAATACAGGTGTTGCTTTTAAAAAAAAATATATTTTTGTAATCTCGTACATTGATGTTCATTTGTTTTTTAGTTATTGTAATCACCAAAAATGTAACAACTTTCTAATTTAACCTAACTTTATCTCTTATAAAAAAATGCCAATTGCCGATTAATTTTGAAAGTAATATATATATATATATATATATATATATATATATATATATATATATATATATATTTATTATTTAAAAATAGTAAATTATTTAAATGTCAGTAATTTTAAACATTGTTTATAAGAACATATTATAAGCTAACTCATTTATAAACGCCATTTATGTGAGAAAATAATAACAAATAAAATCCAATAAAATTAAAATCTGCAAAGACGGAACGCGGTGATCATGATGTGATGTATGCAATGGAGTGGGAGAAAGGAATATCCCGCGAGAACGGGAAATAAACAATACAGTTAAAATCGTGTAGTCTAGGCGGACAAAGCCTCAGGCGAAAAGCTAAGTAACAATAAAAAAATGCCCAAAAAGTTATGTTTTTCCCATTACATTCATTTTATTATTTAACAAGTTTTGCGTGACTATTAACAGCCATAAATTATATTTTTCTAAAATATATTAAACTGTTACATAAATCTGCTGATGTCAGTTAACAAATGAAAATTTAATTTTACCGAAATACATTTTTTATATGGCAGCATAATTGCAGAGATTTTTTGTCATTTTACAAATTGTAAAATTCTGTTATAAAATTTATAACATGAAAAATAGATTGCAGAGCTTATTCGTATAAATCTAATTGTTCGTGAAATAATTAAAATTATTAAATTCAGTTTGGCAGGTTATAAGTGTTATTGAAAGGAAATTACATTTTTATAATTTATAGAGATTTAGATTTCGGCGTAAACAATACGCATATTAGCTTTTGAAAGTATACACGTCTGGCAAAGCAGTTTCTTGCATGCAGAGATTTTCAGTGCGATAAAAGGAGATGTCAATTTAATAGGCAAAGGCTTAAACAAAATAAAGACATACAGAAAAAGCTTTCCCTTCCTTAGGCCCAACAAGTAGAGGGGAATAGTGTGTGTTCGTGCGACGATCGACAGCAGTGTTGCCGATCTATAAGGAATTTCCCCAAACGTGGGGTATTTTATAAATATGCGGGGACAAATTGGGGAATTAAATTTATGGGGAATTGTGGAGAATCGAGCCATCAACATTTTTTAAATAAAATAAATTCCGAAAAAATTTAAACCAGTATAATTTATATATGATTTTTATTTGTTTTGTAATATTTTAATTATATTTAAATAAAATTAATAATGTGTACTAACATCTTTATTTTATTTCTCTAAAGAGTATTATTATTTTTTGTTAAATTTACTTTCAAGGTTTTTTTACGGCATTTTTGTTTTTATGTTGTCATTACTGTGATATTTAATACGACAGTAATTAAAACGTTGTTTAAATTTTATCTGACTTAAACCGAAAAATAAAATAAAAACTGCTATTAAAAAAATATAAACTCACGAACATTTCTAAAAATTTATGTAATTAATAGTAATCCTTAATAATAAAAATACTCCAAAAATAAACTGAAAAGTATTCTCATTTTAATAAATGCTTGAAGACATCCGTCCTAACATTCGACAATACCTACGGAGTAATGAAGTTTGTAATGTCGAATATTTTTGCCCTTAACTATATTTACAGGCCTCTCATGTGGATGCCTGTAAACTAGTTAAGTTAATTGGCCCCCCAAAAAAGTCAAGAGGAGTCAAATCCGATGACCTTGCAGGCCATGGTATGGTACCTCTGCCACAAATAAGCCGTTGAGGAAAAGTCCTAGTCTAGTCCTAGTTTTATAATTTTTTTTAAACATTTCTAAAGTTGTTAATAAGTATTTTACGCAATGGCAACACTGTCGAAAATAGCTGGACACTTGTACTGAATCATCGCACAGTGGGGCAATCCTACAGTAATGTTGGACATTGGGAGAAAAAATAAAACTTTTAATTTGGGATTTTTATTGTATTGTTAGTACCATATAAACCCTTTTCAATTAAGCAGATTGACTTTAAACATATTATGGCATTGGTTTTTACATAAAGCGTGGTTATAATTGGTATGTCAAAAAAACCCTTGGCCTATTAAATCGGTCGTAAACTCTTATTTCATTTTATAAATTATTTTTGCTTCCAGAACACAATAAGGGAGTTATAATAAATCAAAAAGTGGCACAACATTTTTTTAAAAATTCATTAATCATCAATTTATATTAAGCAAACATTATTTTATTTAATTGCATTCGCAAATCCCGCGTATTTTCCGGAAAAAATACCATTTGGTATGCTTTTTTTAGGAGTATATTGTCTTATTTACAACGTCGTTAGACCTTGCCTAATTTTGCTTATTCATTAATTTTTTTATTTTTAGTGGTAATATCTACGCGCCTTTGTTATCATTTTAATCCCATTACATGCCCGGAAAAAAGTCAAGCTTGTTATTGTACCAATTGGTATGCTGTCAGAAGATGCTTAGAAGGCTAATCATAAATACTTACACTTTTAAAATCCTTTTAAGAAAAATTTTCAAGGTTTTCAAATGAGATATCCTCAATAATTTGTTAATTAATTCAGACTCTTTGTTATCACATATAAGGCAAACACTTAACAACGATCACGATCGTTTAGAAAATATCTTTTTAGAAGTAAAAGAACTTCTAATGGAAACATAAAAAAACTTGAGATTTTTAAAATATACATTTTTCCAGCTTAAAATTCTCATTATTAAAATAAATGGGTACATCGATTTTTTAAAATTTTTACTTTTGGATAAATTTTTGTTTATAGTATTAGTTTTGCGTTTGTAAACTGTAATTTATTAAAACAATTTTAAAAATTAAAACGCATGTTACATTACATGTTACAAACCACGATTCTCTATTTAGCAAGAGATACATAATATGTATGTACACATTTAAAAGTCATCCGCCATATCTCAACTGGGGAAATTGCTGATCATGTAGTTTAATAGAATATTCGATTTGCTTTAAAATTACATCAGAAGCAATACTGTAGGACCAGTAGAAACGAAGATATTAATAAATGTCCGGCCTACCCTATCACTCGCCCCACTGTGCGCCGTCGTCCGTCCTGGTAGTGGTAGGGGAAAAGAGGAGATTGTTGTCGTTCTCTTTTAATCTGGGGCCATATCATATGAATCCTACTTCATTGCATTAAAATTGCCACTCCAGACCTTGACTCTTTTTTATATATATATATATATATATATATATATATATATATATATATATATATATATATATATATATATATATATATATATATATATATATATATATATATATATATATATATATATATATATATATATATATATATATATATATATAAAATATATATATATATATATATATATATATATATATATATATAATAAAAATTTAAAAAAAAAGAATAAATAATTTTTTTTCATTTCCTTAAAATCATAAGTCCTAGATGGGTTAAAAATGGGATGTGGAAACCTATGCAGTCACCTATTTTAGGAATATTTTTTTTTTAATTTTAAACAAGTAAGCAAGGAACTTTGTGGGAAACATGTAAAATAATGTTTTTAATGAATTTTCCAATTTGGCGCGTCCTGTGTATAAATTTGTCTTTAAAACTTTCTTTTTATGTAGGAATATATATATATATATATATATATATATATATATATTAATTATATAATTAAATTTTTTAATTATTAATATAATATATATATATATATAAAATAAAAATTATATAAAAATTAATATATATATATATATATATATATATATATATATATATATATATATATATATATATATATATATATATATATATATATATATAAAATTTAAAATTTTTTATATAAAATTTAAAAAAATTTTTTTTTTAAATTTTATTTAAATATAAAAATATTTATTTATATTAAAATTTTTATTTAAAAAAAAAAAAATTTTTATAATATTAAAATTAAATATATATATATATATATATATATATATATATATATATATATATATATATAAAATTAAATATATATATAAAAAAATTTTTTTTTTTCCCACTGGGGTGGGAGGGGGGTGGGGATACCCTGGCCGGGGTTTAATTAAAATAAAAAAATTAAAGAAAATATTTTAAATTTCCCAGAATGGCCCGATGGCGAATAAAAAAAAAAAAAATTTGTTTTTTAAAATTTTTTTAAGGCCTTTTTGGGGAAGGGGCCCCCTTTTTTTTTCTTTTTTTTCGCCCCCCGATAAAAAGGGAAAAAAAAAAAAGCGTAATTCCCCCCTTTAAATTAACCAATTGAGTTTTTCGAGAATTTTTTTTTAAAAAATTTTTTTAGGATGGCCGCATTTTTTTTTTTTTTCCGGGGGCCCGTTTGTAAAAGTTTCATTTTTTGAAATTTTTTAAAAAAATTTTAAAAGGCCTTTTTTTTCGGCAGTTTTAAAAGTAAAAAATGGCTAAATTTTGGCAAATCCGTTTCCGATATATTTATTCGTTTTGAGTTATTTTCAAATAACCTTTTTTTCTTCAAAAATTAATTTGCCA
Organism: Listronotus oregonensis; assembly: GCA_019359885.1. NCBI lineage: Eukaryota > Metazoa > Arthropoda > Insecta > Coleoptera > Curculionidae > Listronotus > Listronotus oregonensis. The sequence goes on from JAHBCN010001358.1 coordinate 4,726, forward strand.
TTAAACAAATGCTTTTTTCTGTGTAAAGCTTGCTAAGAGGCCTTAAAACAATAAAATACTTTTATTTTTCTTTAAATTTTTATTTTTTTTCCCCAAAAATAAAGAAATAAAATTAATACTTTATTTACAAAAACCATTCTTTACTTTGATCCAGATTGCCATGGAAACAAAATTTTCGTCAATCTAAAAACCCTTGATTATTTAACAATTTTACAACTGGTTTATGATTTTTCCATATTTGTAATTTTATTTTTTTAAATTTTAATTAACTGAATTAATAAAAAATTTATTACATGGAAAATATGACATGTTAGCCGTTTATTTCCAGTGTTTTGAAAATGCTTGTTTAGCTGAACGAGAATATGCTGCTAACTATCCCGATAGAAGGCATTTTAGAAGAAAAAAGGTTAATTTTCGCTAAACAGGACGGGTGCATCTATTTGCCCTAGAAGATATCCGGGGAAATTTAAAAGACAATATTATCAATGTACTTGCACATGTTCAGATTAATCCCCGTAAGCACCAGAATAATGCTTTCGATTTAGGAATTAGTAAAACGTCGGTGCATCTAATTTTACTGCCATAAACTAACCCCTATCATATTGTATTGCATCAGGCCTTTTAAACGATTTTTTTAAGAAGATTAGACCACTGTTACTGGTTAAAAACCTGGTAAAGTCCCCCTTTTTTCCCTAACATTTCTGCAAGCTACGTTCACGAGCACTGGAGGTGTCAATTTGCATAATATGCATTATTGGTCGGTAGATAATCCCACTGGATGCGTAAAGTAGATCATCAAAATCGATGGAGGTGAATGGTTTTGTAAATAAAGTATTAATTTTATTTCTTTATGTTTGGAATAAAAATAAAAATTTAAAGAAAAATAAAAGTATTTTATTATTTTCAAGGACTTGCTAAGACTACGCAGAAAAAACATTTGTTTAATGGCTAACATTAATTTTTGAAGAAAAAAATAGGTTATTTGAAAAAAACTCGAAAACGAATAAAGATATCAGAACGCGGTTTTTGCCAAAAATTTAGCCATTTTTATACTTTTAAAACTGCCGTAAAAAGTATGCCGTACCATTTAATTTTTTTAAGAAAATTTTACGAACAGCGCCCTCTGGAAAAAAAGGTATGAACTAGCGACCATCACTAAAATAATTTTTTTAATAAGCTTAAGATTCTCTGTCAAACGAACTAAAGTTGAGTAAATTTGGATAATTGGTACGGAAGTTAAAGAAATTTTAAAAATAATTTATTTACCAGCTCTCCCCAATCTTATTATCAGAGATACGAAAAAAATCTTAAAAGCAAACTGACGCAGAATTGGATGAACTTTTTATTCCCGTTTTCAAAATAGTACCTTAATGCAACAATTTTTAAGAAAATTCAAATTTTTTGTTTTGTCTTAGCAGTTACGCCATCTAGCGGCCATTCTAGAAGCTTTAAAATATTTTCGTTTAATTTCCTTTGGCCGATTTAGTAGTTAAATTTTTTTCCCTGAGGCTCTAGGGCCTATGGTTTCCGTAATAACGTACCTCGCCACCCTTAGTGGGACACCCTTATATATATATATATATATATATATATATATATATATATATATATATATATATATATATATATATATATATATATATATATATATTATTTATTTATATATATTTTTTAAGCATATGACTTACAAAAAGAAAATGTGTATCGTATATTATTAAGACTTATACGTTAAAGTATTTCTATTTCGATAACAGATAAATTTTAATATGTTATGGTATTTTGTTTATCTATTTACTTTATTTTTGTGATAATATTTGCAATATTTATATTAAAACAAGCTCTTTAAAATACATTTTTTAAATAAATATTTAAAATTTTAAAGACAATCTTTAAATACCTAATAAAATACCGTTTTTTTACCATTTCTGCTTTGCCTTGCTCCAATATACTTGCCGACCGCATTTTTCGTAAGAAAGTAAATCAGCTATCTTAGGCTTTACTTTCTATGCTTAAAACGTTCTGTATTAGAAAATATCCTTTTAGGGTCTTACTAGTAGGTCTTTGTAGTTGCTTTGTCAAATAAACAGGTTGCAGATCCCAGCTTAAAATATTTAATCTCATAGTGCTGAAATTATAAAATGTAGCTTTTGAACTGCAGAGTTTAAGAATTTTGTCATACATAAAGATGCGTATGTAGTGGAAAGTTTTATAACAAATTGTGTTAAAGGATATGCCACTATTTTAATATTAATTGTCATTCCGCCAAAGATGTTCTAATTAATTTAGGTTGTTATAGCCAATTGAAAAAAAAACTTTTTTATCATTGCAAAACTTTTTAGTTTATTGGGTGTATTCATAAAGTGGGTCTAAAGTGATTTTTTACACTTTTACCAAAATTATTGTCTTTAATTAGTGACGGCTATTTTAATAATACAAAAAAACAACAAAATTGTAGCAAACAAGCAAAATATTGCCTACAATCCGCATGTAGAATGTACCTAAAAATAAGACCAAAATTATTAAATTTAACAATTTAAACAGTAGTTGGCAATAAATCATTACATTTATAATATTATCTAGGTATTTAGATGGTAGAAAAATTATTTAAATATCAGAAAATAAAGACCAATTAACTAAGTCACAAAGCAACCACCAATGCAATATATTTTTGTTTAGGTGTTTTCATATACGAATATCATAAGTAAAAAAAAAAAAATCGGCAAAATATTTCGATTGTATGAAAAGCAACAAACTTGAATAAAACAGGAAAAATATTTTGCCTAGAACATTTTTTTCAAATAATATTCGACAAGACTATTTCACGAGAAAACGAGCCAAATTTTAGCTAGAAACCCAGTGTTTATTGTCAGACTTGCCAGACTGACAATAGTGCAGGTAAGAGTTTTGCCAGTAGAAAATAGGTCATTGCTACGACATTTTGCCTTATGTAAAACACTCTAGTAAAATATAGTCCGGGAGCCAGATAAAAATTTGGTCAATTATTTTTTCTCAAGGGATAATTAGTGAAATGCATTAGAGAGTTGTTTCATAAAGCTTTGTGCACGTCAGCTGCGGCTTCGTTGGGGGATGAGCGGCGGCAGCCTTCCAAACACGAAGAAAAAAATATGTGTTCAGTCAATTCCAACCAAAAACTTGTTAAGTTGTAGCTAACCCAATATCTCGAAGAAAAAAAATAGTCAGCTGACTATAACATGGGGCATTATACGTCAACAGGTCGCTCAAACATGAAAAAATAAACCTTTAATAATTTCCTCCCAACTAAAAATTTACCTGATGCTAGCTTATATGCAAAAATGCAACTATGGATAAATAAAGGGAGCGAAGAAAAAAACAATCAGCTGACTATACCATGGTGCATTATACGTCAGCTGGTAGCACAAACATGAAAAAAATATATACTTTTAATGATTGGCTCTCGAATAAAAATTTACCCGATATGCATTTATGGATAAATATGTCAACTGGCTGTATCTCGAGACAAAGGCAGTCAGCTGATACTTTGAAAGTTATTTAAATGCATCAGCTGACGGGGTTTCCCTCGACTTACTGATGACTGATTTTTTTTGAATTATTACAGCAGTATATTAACAATCAGCTTACAAATTTTTATCTGGGAAGAAATGACTTTTTTAAAATTCATCGGCATTACGCTCTTATATGAGTGTTTCGATAAAATAAATATTTCGTATGAATACTTAAAAAATAATAAGTATAATAAAATAACAAAAGAAATATTCAGCTAAATAAATTAATAAATTTATACTTAAATATCACTTAGCTGCTTGGTGAATAACATTTATTAAAATAAGGAATTAAAAATAACAATGTAATTTAATCAGTTTCGTTCTCGTTTTGGCTTGGGTCACTATCATCTTTTAAAAAAAAAAAGAAAAAAAAAGACTAGACAGCACAATTTATAACGTATTTTTTTTAAGTTGTTGTTTTATAAGTACTTTGTGGTGTTAACAATTCGGTTTTATTGCTGTTTTCTTCTATAACTTATTTTTTCTAGTACCTACTTATTTTCTTCTATAACTATTTAGACAAAAAATTAAATTTAAATATTTTAAATTTTATTTTAAATAATTATAGCAGGCCCACGTGAACGAGATTTAACCTGTGGCTTCGCTTTTTAGAAATAACTAGAATAATTGAATATATGTCATTTTCACCAAAATTTTTAAGCTGATTGTTAATATACTGTTGTAATTTTTACAAAAAAATAGCCAGCAGTAAGGCGAGGGAAACCCCGTCAGCTGATGCATTTAAATAACTTTCAAAGTATCAGCCAACTGTTTTTTTTCCGAGATATAGCCAGCTGACATATATATTTATCTATAGTTGCATATAAGCTATCATCAGGTAAATTTTTAGTTGAAAGGAAATCATTTTTTTTCATGTTCGAGCGACCAGCTGACTTATAATGCAAGGTAGTATAATTAGCTGATTTAACAAGTTTTAAATTGGAAGGAAATGACCGAATATATATTTTTTAACATTTAAATAGGCAATGGATGCTCCCGCCTAACTCGTGCGTTATAACTTTTCAAGTACCAGATGACGGTTTTTGGCCCGATATACAACCAGCTGACATATGTATACATTTATCCATAGTTGCATATAAGCTATCATTAAGTAAATTTTTAGTTGAGAGGAAATCATTGAAAGTATATTTTTTATGTTCGAGCGACCTGTTGACGTATAATGCCCCATGTTATAGTCAGCTGACTGTTTCTTTTTCTTTAAGATATTTAGTCGAGGCAATGAAGCAAAAAAGTTCTCGATTTTTTTCCGCAGGTCTGATTGGAATGCGGTTTTTTGCATTCGCTTGCAAAAATTATTTGTAAAACTCCCCGTAATTTCCGGGATATACAAACCGGAAATTGCATTGCTGCAGCCAAAAATGAATTAAAAAAATTCATTTTCTGAGACGCATTTTGGAAGATTTGATAACTTTGTAAATAAGAGTCAGAACTGACTCAAGTCGGGTACCCATGGGTTTTTGAGGTCGCTGATCACGATTATGATGTTCAAATTCCTTGTCCAGTCATAGCCAACCTGGAGCTCAGGAATGCCGATGAACGTCATCTCCGTAGAACTTTCCCAAAATTCAAATATGGCATCGGCGAACACCCCCCGGACACCTAATGCGTCCGAACCTAGACCTGGACGTCATCTCCAAGAATGTTCCTGACAATATCGACAAAAACAACCCGCAAATCATTGATCGAGTCTTTTTGGGGCGCTGAATCCAAATTTCACGTCGAAAACGGACCCCCGGACACCTGGTTCACCGGAACCTGGCCCTGGACGCCATCTCCGAGGGTTTTCCTGACATGATCGAAAAAGACGAACCGAAAAACTTCAAGGGGGTTTTTTTGGGGCGCTGAATCCGAATTTCATGTTGATAACGACCCTCCGAACCCCCGGTGCACCTGGCCCTGGATGCCATGGAATATTTATCTTGACATCGATGCCATTACTATAAATGTAAACCAAACCGGATGTCTTACAGACGGCGGCGTCAATACTGCAATAGCTGTGTGGAATTGTTGATTCTAGATTATATAAGGAGAAAAGAAATAGAATGAATAGAATCGCAATATTTATCTAATTTACTTTAAAACAATTTTTGTTAACCTCAAATCAAATACTATGAACCTGTAAGTTTGCCTTACTTAATTAATTAATAACTCAAATGTGTTGACACGTAACTAGATATTAAATTCTTGATCACTTGACACATCGGTGGTCTGCTCATTTTCTTCGTTATCGACTGATGTATTCACACGGGAAACATCTCCATTATCTGAGGCCTCTGTCTCTGCCACTATAACATTTTTGACTGAATATCTTTTAGTGTTGAGGCAAGTTGAACCTTCACAAATTTTACAGGCAAGATTGCGTTCTAAGTGTTGGAAGAAAGGTAAAAGGCCGCTCGGCAAAGTTCGGAGATGTAGCCTGAGATTAATCTCGTCATTCTTACAAGGCTGGATCAACTTTTTCTAGGGCCCCAGGGGAGAGTTACACATAAATGAATGTAGAAAATTATGAAACGTTTTGGGGGAGTTTTTTTGTGATCGCGACTGTAAAACCCTCGGAGATTCTAATTCAGCACCCCTTCACGATTTTCGGTTCGTATTTTTCGATTGGGTCAGGAAAACCCTCGCATATGGCACCAAAGGCCAGGTTTCGATGTACCGGGGGTTCGGAGGGCCGTTACCAACATGAAATTCGGATTCAGCGCCCCAAAAACCCCCCTTGAAGTTTTTCGGTTTGGCTTTTTCGATCATATCAGAAAAACCCTTGGAGATGGCGTCCAGGGCCAGGTTCCGATGCACCAGGTGTTCAGGGGATAGTTTTCAACGTGAAATTTGGATTCAGCGCCCCAAAAAACCACCGCTCAATGATTCTCGGTTTGTTTTTGTCGATATTGTCAGAAAAATTCTCGGAGATGACGTCCAGGTCTAGGTTCGGACGCACCAGGTGTCCGAGGGATATTCGCCGATGCCATATTTAAATTCAGCGACCTAAAAACCCCCCGGGCGCCGAGTTTATCTCCTTCCCCACGTGAATTTTGGGAGAGTTCCACGGAGATGACGTTCATCGGCGTTCCTGAGCTCCAGGTCGGCTGTGGGTCAATTTGAACATCATAATCGTGATCAGCGACCTCAAAAACCCACGAGTACCCGACTTGAGCCTGTTCTGACTTTTATTTACAAAGTTATCAAATCTTCCAAAATGCGTTTCAGAAAATACATTTTTGAATGCATTTTTGGCTGCAGCAATCCAATTTCCGGTTTGTACATCCCGGAAATTACGGGGGAATTTTACAAATGATTTTTGCAAGCGAATGCAAAAAACCGCATTCCGAGCTGACCTACGGAAAAAAACGATAACTTTTGGCCTTTTTAGTGCTTTATTGCCTCGACTAATTGGATTAACTACAATTTATCAAGTTTTGGTTTGGAGGAATTAACTAAATATATATTTTTTTCTTTGTGTTTGGTAGGCTACCACCGCTCATAGCCCCAACGGAACCGCAGCTGACGTTTACAAAGCTTTATGATATAATTTTTTGATGCATTCCACTAACACAACTAACCCAACACTAACCAAAACTAATTATCGCTTGGAAACTGCGGGTTCAACCGAGACGGACACCATGGTTCATCCTTCTTGGGAATAGCGACACCCTTGTAGGCGCAAGTCTGCGAAAATAAAAATCCTTTTCTTTTCTTATACTGGAAACCCAAAAACAAATCTAAGAGTCTTCGAGACTTCAAGCCCTATTTTAACGACTACAATACCATTCGGAAAAGTAGAACGTTCCGCAGTTTTTTTAATTCCTTATGGCCAATAGATTAAAACCTTTTGCACTCTAAAAGTTAGTTTTGTCTTAAATTACGATCCGTAAGTTTTAAATTCCCGGTCGATTAATCTGAAATGAATGCACCGATCGTAAATTACGCGATCCCGTCGATGCATTTAACCTCAATTAAAACTTTACTAATTTCGCTTTTATCGACATTTTCCAGACTACGCAAGGACCGGCATAGTATGGTTTAAGTAATTAAAATATCACTGCAATTAATATCCGCGAGCGCCTAGGCTACACAGTGTAACAAATGACAAAGGCTATGACTAACCTACCATTTTGGTGGGATTATCATAATTAGGGCCCGAATTTGCAAGCAAGCTCGTTCCAATACCTTTATTATTTCTGCTAAATTTATTGGCGTGCGTATTAAGGATATATAATTTATAAATAAATGTGAAATAAAAACATAACAGTAGTGTTTTACTTGCATTACATGATAATTACTAACATCTTTTTAAAATTGGTTTCGGTAAAATTGGTTCTTTTATAATTTAAAATATCTCTAAGTCTAGAAAAGCTCCTTTTGTCATCACAGCTTGTAACTGGAGCAAAATGAAAATGATTGTACAAGTCAGTTTTTTTTTATTTTGTAATGCCTCGAAAATATTTTTTATGTCTAAAAATCCTGAATTTCTTTTCAATATTTTTGGTATATACAATTTAATTTGTCACCAATTTCATTAGGAACAGATTTAGGCTTGCCCATAGTGGTTTGAAATACATGAAATGAAGTCACTAAGGGGGCATTCACATCTGGAAGATATCCAAAATTTTTAAAATAAATTTTACATCAGATTAAACATTTGGTGCATTTATAACTTCTTTACTTTTTTTCACACTTAATGAATTAACTTTTAAACTGCCACTAACATTTTGTACCACATTGTAATGTATTTGGTAATATGTAACTGCTGATAACCATGTTTCCCACCTCGTAATAACAGGTTGTGGCGGTAATGCGACACTAGGACACATATCTTTAAATGAAGTAATACGCGCAGGTGACTTAAGGAAAACTTTTTGTACCTCGCTAACTAAAGTATCAATGAGTGGATAAAAGTTACTTATCATTTCGCATATTCTATGTAGGTCATAAGCTAAACATGTCAAATGAAGCAATCAATGATCTTTTAACTGTCGTCCTGCTTTCAGCACATATGCAGCACTATCCGAAAAAAACAAAACAACACTTTTCTGAACACTAGTGGCTGACAGTAGTAAAGTAATACTTTCTACTATAGATTTAGTTATTGACTCACTATTGGTTTAGAAAGAAATTTACTGGTAATTAAATATGAGTTTTCCGGTTCGTAATTATTTTAAGGTCCAACTATAATATTAGCAATGTATCTAGATATCAGTGATTTCATCGACACTAAACCATAACTTTTTTCCTTCCAGATGGTGTCGTATTTTGTCCATAGTTTTAAATGGACCTTATCAACATAGTTTTTACGCAGAGTTGATTCGTCCGGTACTTTTATGTGGCAGTGTTTTTTCAAAAATATCCTTATAGACCTATGATTTATTTTATAAAGAGGAATATTAGCTGCAATAAAGGCTTCACACCAATCCATGTAGAATTCTGCGTTTGATACATGTTCTGACTCTAAATTTCGATGTCCCCGGAAAACTTGGCATCTTTTATAAATGTTGTGCCCTTTTAAAAATTCCAAACTGATAGGGTTTGTAAGATTTTTCAAATTTAAAAACTCAAAAACCTTAAAGAGAATATGGAAACCACTATTCTTTTTTTTTTACTTGTACTCATTTTTTTTTTGCCCTATAGCCCTTTTTAAAAACAAAAATTTTTTAGATAAAAAAAAAGATTTAAAAAAAATAAAACCCTTAAAAAGGTAGCTTTTTCAAGATAACAAAAAAAATTTTTAACCTAGGTTCACAAATTATGATTTTGTTCTGGGTTTATGCTATAAATATAAAAAAATTTAATAGGGGAAAGGTGAATTATTTTTAAAAAACAAAATTTTGATATTGAAATTAAATAATTAAAGTTTATATAACTTTTAAATTTTAAAATTGGGGATTATTTTTTTAAATTAATTTAATATAAGTCGATAAAAGTTTTTTTTTTTTTCGGGGACTAAAAATTTTTTTTTCAGGTTTCCCCAAAGGGGGGTCGCGCCCCCCTAAGGGTACTAGGGGGCCCAAATTTCCAAAATAAGACAAAAACACTACTTTGTTAAATCTTTATTTTTTTTTTAAAAAAGGGTAAAAAAAAATTAACAATTAATTATCAAACGAAACAAAAAAAACTAAATTTAAAAGTTCTTAAAAAGTCCTTAAAATAAAAAAAAAAAATAAAGTCAAATAAAATTTAATGAGACCCATGCGCCTTTTTTTTTGAAACTAGTCTTTCAAATCTAGGCTGTGTTTTGAGAACACACAAATACGTTTTCAAAAAGAGACGATTTCTCATTTTGTTTTAATGGCAGTCATAGACGAGAAACTTAACTCACATAAATATGATGTTACAAATGGAACCAAACATTTTACAGCTTCATTCGCCAACTGAGGGTATTCCTGCATCTTTTTGGTCCAAAATTCGTCCGGGTTCTGGGAAAAAAATTGCAGCTTGAACATTCCATCACTTTAAACTTAAACAGTAAAGTAAAATAAAATTTGAGAAACCATCAGTTGTAAATTAGGCACGCTATTTTTGTCGCTATTTTGGTTTGGGTGATGAGTAGGGGGTCGTGAACAATTTTTTTAACAAAAAGGGGTCGCGCTTTAGATAAGTTTGGGAAACACTGATTTACACCATTTGTTTTTTGTAAAAAGTATTTTAAAATTTGGATTATATTTATGATTTTGTTCTATTAAATAATTAGCTTAGTAAGAATCGATTTTTCTTTTAGTATAACTTGTGTGATGTTCTATTATTCTTTTGGAAAAACTACCTGACTGACCAATATAAGTTTTTGGACAGTCTTTACAAATTAACTGGTAAACTCCCGATTTGTGATTGTTGTTTTTTATAAATTTTACACATTCACTTAAGGGTAAATGTAAGCAACTCGTTTATTTTTTATTACGTCTAGCTTTTAGGTATATTATCTGTATGTTAGTTACGGCACGGTTGTAGATACTGACTGCCTCTGAACATAGCACGACCGAGCTTAGCTAGCTCCCATCTTATGAACAGTAGGTATAGGAAAGTCACTGAGCAAAATTTCAACTTTGATAAAATACTTGTCTACTGCCGGCCACTGGCTTTTAGATTATTAATAATACCCTTGTTTGCTAAATAGCTGAAATTGTCACTTAGATTAATTTTCACAAACCTAAATTGTGTTTCATAAAAATGTCAAAGGTTGTGATTAACTGCTATTTTAACATATTTTAAAAATTTTACAGCCAAAAACAGTGGTCTTATTTTCACAAAAACTAATGTTACTAAGACGTCTTAGAGTACAAAGACCCGGTGTTCTATTCATAGTGCATTCTATCGACCACCGGCACAACGGCAGACAAATAACTAGGAAAGAATGTTAACAAACATCATATTGTTTTTTATATTCGGATACAAAAAAAAATTAAGAACTTAAAGAAATATTATTTTAATCCAAAATGTTAAAATATATTTATTATGTTATATGTATATTGTAATAACATTTTTTTATGTATAAAACTTTAAAAAATGCTGCTAATGTTCTGTTTAGTTTGATTAAAGTTAAATAAAAATTATTTTATTAAAATTTGTCATTTTACGTGGATTGGGTATGGTTGAAATGTTGTCTTATTAAATCGTATTATAGCCGAATATAGTTTATAACTACATATCGCATATACATTGTTTATTAAACACTATAATTTAATTTTGCCAAAGTATGTAGTTTCATACTCACGATGATTATTTTAAATTAATGAAATACCTTATTTTCCAAATCGTAAAATTTCGCAGTTAAATTTGTAAAATAAATTTTTGAATATAGTTTTCAACTGATAAAATGCGGTTGTTATCAAATTTTCGTAATTACTATTGACACGAGTATATTACCTTTTAAGAATTTAAAAAATATACAAATTATTTGTTTGGAAACTTACGTTATGTACATATTTTATTTATATAAATATTTTGATAGTTGTTTATATAGAAGAGATATCTAGACATAGAAAGTTTATTGTTTTCCTTTTCTTATAGAAGCAAACAGAAAATAAATGTGTTTTGGCTGTATATTTCATGAGCGCACTCAAATTTATGCAACATCCATTTAACAATAATCTACTTGTCATAGTCATACTGAACCTACTTAATAGTCCAATGTTAACCGATATCTGACTGCGCCATGACTTCCGAAGTAACCTGTAATTTACTAAAATTAAAAATCGAACCATTTTTTTAGGTATTTTTTTTAAACAATAATCATTAAGGAAAAGGGCCTTGTTTCATTTCTTTCTTAATATAACAAAACGTACTGGCTATATCACTTTACTCATAAAAGGCCGTTTGTAGGAAATTCAAAACCATTTAAAGTGGTTTTTTAAAAAACCCGATCCGACCATTTTTCACCGAGGAAAACCGGAAAAACGCTTAAAACAGACCTTTTTTCAAAAATTCGTTTCTTCGTTAATTTTCAATATTAAGGCTGATTTTTTGGAAAATGATAGTCAATAAAATATACTTTAAGATGCAGAAAGATGAAAATTGTGGCAATAATAGTTTTTATTTAATCGCACTATAAACAAATTAGGTCTTTATCTTGCAAATGCCGTGAATATTGGTCTAATGGTCCGATTTGAATTTATAAAACGGCTTTTTAAATTTGATATTAAAAGCTATAAATTGTATATCCCACATTTTCATATAAGTTTGGAGAACATTGTTAAAAATGCTTGTGAACCTAGCGCGTCGAGCGAAAATTCGCGATACGGAGCCGTCTCTCGCTTCTCCTTCGCTGCTGGGTGCCCTCTCCACGGTTGGGTCGGGTCGACTCAGTACGTCTCGGTCGCGAATTTTCGCTCGACGCGCTAGGTTCACTAGCATTTTTAACAATTTTCTCCAAAGTTAAATAAAAATGTAAGATATACAATTTTTAATCTCAACTTCAAAAAACCGTTTTAAAGATTTAAATCGGACCATTTGCGTAATATTCACGGCACTTGCAAGATACGGGCCTCATTTGTTTATAGTGCGATTGAATGAAAACTATTAATGCGAAAATTTTTATCTTTCGGTAGCTCAAAGTATATGTTATTGACTATCATTTCTCAAAAAATCAGGCCTTAATATTGAAAATTAAGGGAGATACGAATTTTTGAAAAAAGGTCGGTTTTTAAGCGTTTTTCCGGCTTTCTTGGTGAAAAATGGTCGGATCGATTTTCAAAACCATTTTGTAGGTTTTTAAATTCTCTACAAACGGTCCATTATGAGTAAAGCGATATAGCCAGTACTTTCCGTTATATTAAAAAAAAAGAAAGAAAGGCCCTGAAAATTTTTTTTCGGATTTTTGATTTTAGTAATCTACAGGCTATTTCGGAAACCATGGCGTAGTCAGATATCTGTTAACATTAATTACAAAAATAACCTTTTTTTTTCTATAATGATTGGACTCTTACAGAATTGTTGGAAAATAAAATCTTTGTCTCCTTCATATGGTTTTCCAGCCGTATAGTACAGTAGATGGGGAGAAAAAAGCTGTTTGACCTCCGGATTTTTTTGTACAGTTTCAATTTTTATGAAAATTTGGAATTAAGTTGCTTTTACCCTCTAGATCAAAGTTTATATATGCTTAGGGTGTGCTTTTTATTTAACTCAGACTTTAAATAACCACCCCCTATGAGATTTTAAAAAAATGACAAATAAAACAATTTGATAATGCATAATTATAGTCCTGGAAATGAAGCTAAAAAATGGCAAAACCTCGCAATTTTTTTGTCCTGCATGAATTTGCATAAAAATTTGGAATTAGGCGCATCTAACCCTTACTTTAAATTCTGTTTTATGGTGATGTGCGCTGTTTGTTTTTTAAGGGTGAAAACTACCCCTAATTGTCAAAACTTATGGAATAACGTTTTAAACTTTAAGATGGGTAAAATTTGGTTTGGATTAGTTGATTAATAATTGTTTAATGCTTTAGAATACAATTTTAAAATATTTCAACCCTTAAAATTCAACCCTAGTCAGAGCCTAAACTAAAAAAAAATATTTACCCTAAAAAATGATTAATTTACCATAGTAATTTAATTTTAGAATGCTGTTGCTTAAAATATGTACTAATTTCATTTCGCAACTTTTTGACCCTTATTATAGCTTAATTAAAAAAAAAGATTTATCCCCAAAAAATTAATAGCTTGACAGATATAATAATTAAAAATATTACTGCCTGAAATATTACCAATTTCATTCTTTTGCAAATTTTTAATCCTTAAAAACCACCCTTTACAACATTGCAATTCTTATAAACTAATATAATAGATATAGAATATTATGCTCCAAAGTGGGCTACTCGACTTTTTCGAAAAAATAGTTAATTGGTTTTTTAAACATACCTCCTTTAGTTTTAATGATAGAAAGTTTGTTTAAAAATAATTTTGTACGGTTTTTTAAGAGCTACAAGGCTATGTAAATTAAATCCTTTTTATTCCCTTAGTTTTAAAATGGGATGACTTTAAAGGGATAGAATAAGGTGGTGCTCGCTCGTAAATAGAGTCTTTAAACGTCCATATCTGGCCAAATATTTATTGTACAGAAAAATATATGCAATGAAAAGTCTTTGTTATCAAAAAAGCTATAATTCGGTATACTAAGATTTTTTTCGTATCTCCAGTATTGTTGGAGTTATTTTAAAGAAAATAGCTATTGTTACGAAATTGCAGAAAATTGTTTTTCATTTTAAGCTCCAATTTTTCTAAAATTAAGCATTTTAATTTGGTTAAACTTCTAGAATGTATTAATAATACATATATATAAAAAAGAATCGCAAAAGGGTACAGATCAATTTTATTAAGAGGGGTATTAGGGGGCTGTTTTAATAATCTTTTCGTGTAAAAAAGTAGGGACCGACCTTATTTTTATCATAACTCGCTTAATTTTCATGCTAAAAACTTTTTTTTTTTTTTAAAAGAAAGGCCTTATGATAGGATACTTTAAAAAAGACCTTATATGTTTTCCTTGAAAAATGCAAACTTTTCCCGCTGTTTGACTTTGAATCTTTCAAATTTAACATTTGACGAACAAAAGCTAAACATTAGCAAGCCGTAGCTCGGTCTGTATTGGTTGTACAGAAATTATAAAAAAAAATCTGGTTTTTTTATAAGCTACAATTTTGCTTTTCACAGTTTTTTTGATAAAATGCATATTTTAAGAGTTATTCGTGAAAACCCCATTAAAAACGTCGATTTTTTGGCATGAATTGTATTAAAGAACCTGTTAAAAAACCAAATTTAAAGAAGTTCTGCAGTATTGGTAACTTAAGCTATCTACCTACCTCTTGTTTTAAAAGAGAATATATCAAATAACTTTGAGTGCCAAACCTAATTTTTTATATTTTGTGTAAGGAAATTACTTTTTAATCTCCGAACTAAATTATTTATTTTCATCCAGTTGCCATTAAATTTTTAAAAATGTGCTACATTGTCAAGATTTTTTCATTTTTTACTCATTGTTAATTTAGTTTGTTGTTAAGTTTATTCTTACCTTTAGCAAGGAGATTGTTACTCGGCCGCTAAAAATTTTAATTGGGCAGTTATGTATAAAAATAGTGTACCTAATTTCTTAACTAACATTGTATAGATTTCCATATCAGATCTTATCAGACAAGCTAGTCGAAGGTTCTAATTTTTAAAAAATCCTGGTACTAATTCAGTTGTATTGAAACAGATAAACCGGTAGCAGACGTCTATGCCACCTGCTGTTATGTATAACTTGATAGGCTTACTCCTAAATTGGGAATATATTGTTTAAATATATCTTGAATATAAACGAGCCAACTAAAAATACTAATCGAAAAGTCCCAGCATTTTTCCAAAAGATAACTATTTCGTGATTTATTAAATTTATTTAAAATTAGAGACTTGCACTGTAGTATGGTTTTTCCAAATTTAAACATTCCATTTGGGGCATCAAAAATAATAAATGCGATAATACTATTTTGAGTAAACAAACCAATTTAGCCTCAAATAAAAATTTAAAAAAATGATATAAAGATAAAACCGCCGGAATATAAATGGAGAATTACCAACTTCTCAGTGCTTTACCTAACGAGGTGCATTATATTTTGTTTAGAAAACATAAAAAGAAATTTCAATTTCTACCCGCTTTAAAAGCCTTCAAAACTCACCAAAAAATCTAATTTTTAGGTGGCCTGGTAATTGTATGCAAACAAAATCACATTAATAAAATCCTAATTAGTCTTTTATTTCATGTATTTTTATGTTAAAATAAGTATAATAGTTATTAGCAAAATGTTGGTATAGTTAAACGAATTAATTTAATTAAAATATGTTTATTAAATAAAAAACAGTAAAAATGTTTAAAAAAAAGATAAGTTAGGCTTTTGGTATAAAACTTGTCATGTTGTTTATGTCTTCTTCATTAGATCAAAATTATATTATAAAGTATATACCTGAAGAAGAATATTGAAACTTACCAAAAGAAACATTTTGTTTTCAATAATTTTGGATAATAAAAAGACGGTTGGTTCACTTTGACAACAGTGTCGTCTTTAAAATTTTTTATGAAGTATTTCCAACAGGCTGTTGTGCAAGTATGGGCACGCAACAAACCCCGCCTAAACCAACTAACCAGCCAACCATTATTAGGTTTACTTTCCACCAAAAACACTTATGTAAAATACGTGGTCAATTTCCATTTAAAAATCTCGGCCTCTTAAAATAACATCTAAAATTATACGTTCCGTCCGCAATTTTATTCTAAAATTTGTACAAAAGTTAGTTTTTAATATAAAAAACCTATAAAAAATAGTCATGTTTTCTTTTAAAGAGAAAAATTTTAATGTAATTGTTATTTAATTATGATATAGTCAATAGAACTTTTGAAATGACGACGAAGCACAAACAATATGTTTTTTTATAAAACCTTATCGGTGCATTTTTCGCACCGGAAAACCGGTAAAATCATAACTTTTATGCTTCTAGAGTTAAAAAGCTGAACTTTTAGAAAATAATTGCTTAAAATATGTTATTTAGACAGGCCGAAGGCGGACTCTCTCTGTCAAGTAGTTCTTTTAAAATCGTAGTTTAAATTTTCTGCAGTAATATTTTCGACGACTTCGCTTATTAACTGTAGGTAATTGTCCGATTTGAATTTAGTAAATAGATAATTAAACTTTAAATTTTATTTTACAACTTGTAACTCTGGATCATTCGGGGCTTAATCGCCTTTTCTCAGAAATGGTGAACTGTAAGGGAAAATTGTAGGAACAATTTTTGTAGACAATTGCATGGTCTACAATTTTTGTCCGAGTTATTTTTATTATAAAACTAACCGTTTCGCTAAAAATTCCATTATAATGATATTCCTAACGTTCATGCAAATTTTCAGCTTCTTGGGAATTTACGCAAGGATACCCCTATTTTCTTGCTAACTTGACCGGATAAACATAGAAAATGCCTTGTATCAAAGATAATACTACTACGGATAAGATAAACCATTCAATGCTATATTTTTGATACCCCTAATGGACTTTGGCTAACGCGAGCCGATGTCCATCGAGAGATTTTCGCGTTAGGCATTTCAATCCTTGAACGAAAGTTAAACAGTGTTGCCGACAGGCCTTTACTATTGGCGTGATGAAACGCGACGAGAAAATACACAACCCGTTTAGCCGCCCGCTTTCGCTACTTCGTATTCCGAATAAGGTACAAGCGACAGACATTAGCAACTTCGCACATGGTTTCGTACCTCGTTTCGCTGGTTCAGGGGTTACCGACTTAATTTTATTCGCATTTACGGAAGCATTGATATCTCCGAACTGATTCAGAACGCCCCATTTAAATGAACCATCTATCTGTAGTAGTATTATCTTTGCTTGTATTAATATAAAGAACACCAGAAAAATGTATTGATCGATGTTCTTTTTTAAAATAGACCCCGATATACTAAGGCACGAGCCGCCACTGCGACAATCGCTACATTTTGGAGCTACATGGCTTTTTATTTTAGGTCATTAACTTGGTTTGTTTTGAATATACTCAAAACTTTAAAAATCACACCTATAAAAAAATTGCACACTTATTAACGTGGATGTAATAAGTTAGATATATTTATTTATTTTATTATGTCAATAATTCATAAGAAGCGGCAAATTATATTTTCTAAAAGTAACTAAGTTGTTAAGGTTTCGTTCCTTTTCGATACCTGTACGACCACGATAAAACTTAGCAGTCCCTTTCCTAATAGTAAAAAAATAAGACGAAGGATCTTCGTACACTTTTGGAACCAGACATAAATGAATAAATTCCTTGTGGACTGTTTATAAAAGAAGAATAACCAAGGCAATTTAAAATAAGTTTAGTATGATTTATAATTATACATTTATATAATTTTTTATGCCATGTATTTATCGGATGGCCAATTTATTATAACACGTAAATTGTTGCCAACAATTTACATGGACTCAACAAAAAGCACGCAAATAGTGTTTAAAATTTAAAATGGAAAGGAAATTGGATTTTATTCAATAAATTCGCATTAAAGCGCTTTAATAAATTGGTTTAAAACAAATTTATGTCCTTTAATCCTTTCAAAAATATTTCACATATTATTAAACCTATTAGTACAGTTTACACAGCAAAATAAAAGCTGTTTCGGTAATAAATATTTCACATTAGTACCATTAGTAAATGGAACATAAAAACCAAAATCTGTACAGAAGTTAGCTTTTCAACAATTTTTATATAAAAGAAACCTATAAAAAGTGGCAATTTTTTCTCAAAGTAAAATTTTTGTAATTAATTTTAATTTAATCGTGATGCTGTCAACAGGACTTCTGTAAAGAATCGAAAAATAAACAGATTTTTTTGTTAAACGAAAAAACCGCTTAAATTCACAACTAAGACCGTTTTAAAGTTGGAAAGCTGATCTTCGAAAAACGATTACACAGGTCAAATTTTGATCTACGCGAGAACGCGAGAAGCGGTTAGGTGATACTAGCAAGGGCGTCGCAGGCTTATGACTAAGGGGGTAATGGGCAATGGGGCAATATTATGGAGGATAAAAAATATGAACGCCTGGTACAGTCGAAAGCATGAAGGGTTACACTTTGGAAGTCTTTGCCTCGATGACGATTGTAATAAGAACGGTTCTGATATCAATGTATAAAACTTCACAAGCCCTCAACAGTATAATAACTAAATCGAACTTTTAAACACAGTAATAATTATTTATTTTAACAAAAATAATATTTAATTAAAACATAACTTGCGGGGATTTTTTGCAAAACTTTCAACCACTTTATCATTAAAATTATTTAGGTTTTTATTTATTATAGCTCTGTGTACACTCATTATGGCCAGACCATTAAGCCGATCTTCTGCCATGGTGCTTTTTAGCCATGTTTTCAGTCTTCTGAGGCTGCTAAAGGATCGCTCTACTGTACAGGTCGTGCATGGTAAGGCGATCAAAATTTTTAATGCTTTTTCCGTTTCGGAAAAGAAGGAAATTGTTTCTTTTAGGATATCAACAACTGTGAGATTTGTTAGTTTAAGCATATCGTGCCACAATTGCCGCCAAAGTTCGATTTCATCCTTTATGTTCGGTAAATCATAAAACTGGGCAATAGATTCACAAGTTTGTTTCAGATTTTCAGTTGTCATCTTTTGCATCTGCGCCGGGTGTAACTTAGATAATGCTAATGGTGGCGTGTTTTCTTCAGCAAAACGTACTTTAAGGGAGGTGATAATTGAATCCAAGTATAGTATTACTAAAGACCTCTTCCAGTATTCTGAGGGGCTTTCTGCTAAATGATTGCTTCTATAACGTTGTTTCTCGTAATACGCGGCATTGATGTAATGTCCTCCTCCAGTCCGACTTTCTCCGCAACAGCGGTAGCTTCCTTTATAATTTCGTCTGTCACTTTTTCCAGATTTTTACGGTGGTTTTTAATTAAAAGTAAAATCCTTTTAACGTGTTCCGAGGCTTTGACCACGTCCAAAGCTACAGATTGGAGTAGGTTGACAACGGGTTCCATCAAAGCCGAGTATTTGGCTACTAACATAATCCCGAGAATGAAAGAAATTCTGGAAGTAGCCGCATGCCGTTGAAAGGCACTTTTCCGAGTTCCACTATTTCCTTCCTGAGATAATGTTTGTAAGGCTTCCAGAATTACTGGAAGATTTTCTTTAAAAACTCTGATGGTTTTGTGTTTCTCACTCCATCTTGTCTCGCAAAGTCTGGAAATATTAGGTATCAACTTCCTCCTTAAAACTGATTCCCGAAAAAAGTTTATAGTATCTTTGGTGGTTCCCATGACATTTCTAATTTCAGGAAGTGAATTTAGATGATTAATAACTAGATTCAGTATGTGGGACGAGCAATGAAAGTAGGGAGCTTTGGTGTACTTTTTGCGTAAGACCGCTCCGTCTTTTCCTGACATCGTTGAACAACCATCAAAACCAAAACCAACGCATTTATTTATATTCAGATCTTCTTTTGTCAAAAACTCATCTATGCTATGTGCAATCGATTTCGCATCCAAATCTTTTAGCTCAATGAATCCGACAAACATTTCTTGGACTTCCTGTGTTTCTTCATCAAAATATCGCTTCCCAATCGATAGTTGTTCAGTGCCAGAAATATTAGCTGTTTTGTCAGCTAGCACACTATATGCTACTGCTTCTTTTACCTTTTTCATAATATCAGCCTTAATAACGCTTCGACAAATACCAATAATTTCATTTTGAATTTCCACTGAACGGTAGCTTGCATTCTTTTTCCCTTGCTCAATGTGTTTCTTTAAATCAAATCTCCCGCGTCAATTCGCAGCCTGTATAAATCCTCGAGAATACCTTCACCATAATGTTTACCTCTCAGTGCTAAGTCGTGTGACCCGCAGGAAATAATGCATTTTATAATTTTGCGATTTTCTTCAATAATTCCCTGGGAATATTTGTTCAGTTGCAAATCGACAGGCACACCTTCGAGAAATTGATTTGGTGGGAATAACGTACAATATTTACAAAATGCCCCTTTTTGGCGCCTGTAATATACCAACCATGGAGAGTATGTTTCCAACCAAGAATAACTAAATTTTCTCTTTAAATGTTTTGCATCTTCCGCAAAGTTATAGGTCGCGGAAGTGGACCAACAGTTTTTAATAAATTCCTTCTTCTTTTCGGTTGATAACATGTGTGCCCGTCCAACATATTGCCCGATATCATTTTTATTGCAGTCATCCTCATCCATCAATGAATCAGGATTCGGCGCAGGGGCAAGATATCTAAAGGAACTTGGTCTAGGTAGTTCCTGCGGCTGAATATAACCTGTTGTGGTTGTGGTGACCGATGAAGACACGAATCTCGTTACTTTGGGCATTTTCCGTCGCACTTGAAAGCTTCGTGGCAACTTCCGCAAACAAAAGGATAAAAGTAATTAATTAATTTACAGAGGTTTTTTCAATACTTAAAAATCTGGAAGCTGATATTCCTATTATATACAAGGATGTTTTTAAGTATCTAAAAACCAATTAATGAGTTTGTTTTCATAAATTAATTCTGAAAAAAACCCCGTTTAGTTCCTTAAATTATAGGATTAAAAAAACCCAAATAAAAGATTTCTTAAAATTCCTTCCACATAAGATTTTTTCACTTAAAAAATGCGATAATTAAAAATATTTAACGAAATACGTCTCTGCAGTATGTGGTTCGTTTGTAAAAATAAATATTTTTCAGGATAAATTTTTTCCAAAGTTTCATTCTTTTGAAAATACATAGACCACCAAAACTTTCACAACCACCTAGAGCAGAAATTTTTTTAAAAAAATTGAAAAAGGGAAAGACATTTGCTTTTCCTGATCTGGGTTGCTTCTTAATTTTTAAAAAAATAGAATATAAACCAAATATAAAATATTTATTTAATATATTTATTTATTATATAATATATTTATATTTATTTATTTCACGTTCTCAAAAAAAATGTCTCTGGTCTACCACAAAGTTTTTTGTCCAGTTCACCCATCTTAACTGTCTTAAACTAACAGGGCATTTTCCGGAGATTGGAACTCACGTGTGCAACCTGTCCCCAAAGTCAAAGCTCCTTGTAACTATAGACCTATACTCTTCTTTCAGTTGTTTGAAAGTAATCGAAAAATTCATTAATTCCCAAATCTTAAGTATCTGAAAACATAAGATCTTACATGATAGACAATATGGATTCCGTCCATAGATCCACAGCTGATCTTCTTCCTTGTCTCACACAACTGGAAAATGTCCCTTTAGCGCTGAACCCAGATCGTTGCTCTTGACATATCCAAAGCTTTCGATCAGGCTCAGTGGCTTCTTAACAAATTCTTCACGGTCTCACCTAAGCTTTGCTCTTGGCTTTCCAGTTTCCTTTCTAATCGACGTTTATCAGTTAGTGTAGATGGTATTCCTCCAGCCTCTCCGAATTAATGCTGGGGTGCCCCAGGCTCAGTGCTGGCACAGCTGTCTCTCACATTAACGATCTTCTCTCTTCACAATCAATCTCATTCATAGTTTTGCTGACGATAGTCCCTCCACTCAGTATTCAATTTCTAAGCCACCGTTGAATTTATTTCGAAAACAAGTCGGTCAATGCAGATACCTCTTTCACAAGACCTTAACTTATCATGGATTGGGGCGCAAAAATCTTGTTCAGTTTACCTGAAAACACAGTCATGTGCTGTCGAAAATCTGTCCATCCTATTAGCGGCAAGTCGAAACAAAGAATCGTTTAATCTTGTCGGCGATTTTGAGAATAACCTCAACTGGCCAAACACATTTTTCCATAGCTTCGGCAGCTTCAAAAAGTTGGATTCCTTCCGAGCCAGAAAATATTTCTTCTTCCAATCTTACACTCTTATGTATCCCAAATCAGACCTTAATTTTCTAGGGAATGGCGTCCCTACAACACTTAGCATTCTGGACTCCATTCAAAGAAGAGCCGTTCGTCTTATTAATGATCCAACATCACAGAAGGCTTCCTTTCTTGCCCCCGTCGAGCTGTAGGGGATCTGTCGACTTCTATAGGTATTTTCACGGCTTCTGCTCGGAGGAATTGGTCAGTATAATTCCTTCTCTGGCAGCTCCAACCGAGCAACACGTGGTGCAACTTTTATGCATCCTTTTACAGTTCAGTTAGAGAGGCCCGAACTTCCCGCTTTCTTCGTTCCTTCATCCCTAAGTGTCAAGATATGGAACCTGCTGCCCGCAGAGTTTTTCCTTCTCCTCCCAATCTCCAAAAATTTAAGTCCCGTATGAACAAACTCCCTCTCACCACACTAAAGACTACCCACGGTACGTTAGTACTTAGGCATCAGCCTTCGTGGACTGTCCCAAGATAAAAAAAAATGAATTATCATTTAACTTATTAAAATAATGATTAGTTAAGTAATTTTGAATTTTTTTTATCATTCCAGAAATTTTGAGACCTTTCTAGATTATTCCAGAAACTTTCTAGAACATTCAAGATCGATTACAACACTTGCACACATTTTGGAACTTCCAAGATCATCCCAAAAATTTTTAGAACTTTCTAGACGTTCTAGATTGATTACATCAATGCCACACATTTTTGAACTTTCTAGATCATTCTAGAAATTTTTGAAGTTGCTAGATCATTTCAAAAGCTTTCTTAAACATTTTAGATCGATTACAACAATTGCACACATTTTGGAACATTCTAGATCATTTCAGAAATTTTTAGAACTTTTTAGACTTACTTTAGGAGATTTTAACAGTTGCACACATATCTTGAACATTCTAGATCATTTCAAAATTTAGTGGTGGACTTTTATAAAAAACGATGGACATACAATAACACAGTTTCTTATACAGGGAGTATTTAATTTGTTAGCAGGATGTGATCTTCCACCATTTGGACTAAAAGTCCATATATACCATGCACATAAGCTCATTCTTGAGATACAGGGTGTTGAAGTTTTAAAAATCAGGGTTTATTAATTTCTTAAATACTCTTTGCGATTTTGTTGAAACTTGGCAGTGTTATTTTTAGTAACAAGGGGCTAATTTAACCTTAATTAGATTAAAATTATTAAATTCAGTGACGTGCTGGGAGACACCTTAGCGAATATTATTAACTAAAAAATTGTATGCCATTGACTTTTTCCCATTTTGATATTTTTCTTGGATTAAGCGACTAAAAATACAACTTTTTTATCGCTTGACCCTTTTTCGTATTTTGCTTCATTTTCGAGAAAATAATCATTTTATTGCATGTCCCTAGATCGCACAAAAAAGCATTGTCGCGATGACTATTTCCCTTATTTTTTTTCGCTACGTCACTGGCGGTTTTCGATTTGAGGAACATCCAGAAACAAGTACTAGGAAAATTGCGGTAACACTTAATATTTCCCATTTTCTTGTTTGGAAAATACTCGTTAAAAACTTACTTACCTATTATATTCAAAGGGTTCAAGCATTACTGCCTCGTATTTTCCGTTGCGTTTTAAATTTCTGCCAATGCTTTTAGAAACTTGCTAAAATCTTTTATTTGATAACAAAATACTTTTACTGATGAAGTAATTTTTCCCGCAATTCCATTCGAAATTTCCATAATAATCATTTATGGGCAGAAGAAAACCCACACGCAATTACGGAGGCACATCATCAGGAGCAGTTTTCCGTCAATGTGTGGGCTGGAATAGTTGGAGATATCCTCATAGGACCGTTCTTTCTTCCAGGACGACTGGATGGACTATCCTACCGCCACTTTCTTGAGAACGATTTGCCAATTTTGCTCGAGGATGTACCTGTTTTATTAAGGCAAGAAATGTGGTTCATGCACGATGGTGCTCCTGCACATTTCAGCATTCATGCTAGGGAATTTCTAAATGAAGCGTTTACCGATCGCTGGGTAGGACGGGGAGGACCTCAATCTTGGCCTCCCAGGTCCCCCGATTTAAATAGTTTAGACTATTTTTTGTGGGGACACCTCAAGACTTTAGTTTATACTACACCGGTTCAAACTGTAGAGGAACTAAGGCAAAGAATTATAGTTTCTTGCGAAACCATAAGAAATACTCCTGGAATTTTTGAAAGGGTTCGCCAGTCCATGAGAAGGAGAATTGAATCCTGTATTCAAGCAGAAGGAGGACATTTTCAACAATTTTTGTGATAATTAAATCTGCTAATTTCTTATGTTTTATTTCTTATTTCTTTCTTTCCTCAGTTTTAAAAGTTTTTTGATAATTTGTTTGTCCATCTTTCTACATTATTTCGTTGTGATCATTGATTAAAAATAAAAGTTTACATTACATAATACTACCAACTTCATTACGTATTTCTAATTATGTTTATTGTATTTGTATTGTAAACATGTATTAAAATTTAAATTGTTTCTTTTTTAATTTTTTTTTGTGCGGTCTAAAGGACATGCAATAAAATGATTTTTTTCTCGAAAATGAAGCAAGATACGAAAAAGGGTCAAGCGATAAAAAAGTTGTATTTTTAGTCGCTTAATCCAAAAAAATATCAAAATGGGAAAAAGTCAGTGGCATACAATTTTTTTGCCAATAATATTCGCTAAGGTGTCTCCCAGCACGTCACTGGATTTAATAATTTTAATCTAATTAAGGTTAAATTAGCCCCTTGTTACTAAAAATAACACTGCCAAGTTTCAACAAAATCGGCAAAAGAGTATTTGAGAAATTAATAAAAACCCGATTTTAAAAAACTTCAACACCCTGTATCTCAAAAATGAGCTCCTTGCGCATATCTGTTTATATGGACTTTTAGTCCTAAAATGAGTTGAAGAATCACATCCTGCATTTTTAGCCATTAATTAAATTACACCCTGTATATATAATTACATTTAGCAGACATCTGATATTTCCTTTTCAAAAGGAAATTTGTCCCAACTTTTTAAAAATTTCTTTACCACTGTTATGACCATATCATATAACTGAGCTTTTTATGGTCATTAGGATATTTGGCTGTAATCTCACAATAAAAGCTTTTTGTGTTGCCAGACATTCACTGATTACCATTTTTTAGCTTTTTTTTAATGTAATTTGAGAAAGCTTTTACCGCGAAAACATAGTATTCTCCAAAAAAGGTTTTTAGATTTTGACCAAAATGTAAGCTAGTAGAAAAAAAGGTTTAACTCTATTTTTTGGATAACACTAATGTTACAAATGTTTAAGACACGTTCGTTTTTTGTTTAGATTAATAAACCGTTTATTCTTTATTGTTTCCTGATATAATACAGAGTGGAACAGGATTGACAAACTCCAAAAAACCTTCTTTTAATTGATAAAATTTCCTATTAAAATATGTCGTCAAACAATTCGGTTATGATATACAGGATGTTTAACTATTCAACTTTGAAAGTTTTTTATATGACAAATTTATACACCGATTTAAGTTAAGGTAATAAATAAGATATATTTGTTGATTTTTTATTTTTATCAAAAATTCAGTACCGGCTACATCAGGTTTTCTTAAACTAAATAAAAACCTATGTTTTAATTTATTTAATGTACAATTACACTATACACATTTTTTTATAGCATAGTAGCAGCCGTAAAGTGGCCCTTTATGTACTAACAAAATAAAATAAGTCTTTATTCTACACCTTTTTATGACACCCAAAACTACGTTAGAATTTTTTTTAATTTTTATTATTTACATACCCACATTACAGGAAAATTATTATATTTAATTTATATTTTTTTTTTTGAATAGTAATTATTGATATTTATAAAGCAATTAAAGTTTTTTAATATGGTCGTTCTTACATTTTTCTATTATTTTTTACTGCAGTAATATTAAAATCATATCCTTACACTGACTAAGAGCAGGTCTGGTGTACAAGGGTTTGGGAATATAACAGAACAAATGCTCCTTAGGAATCCGTAATCGTATATAAAATCTTGTATGTACCTACATAAACATGGTTTTATTGCTCTCTCCCTTTCGCTAGCTCGCTAGGCCATAAAAAAATCGCCCAATAAAGTCATGTTTTATGTACACGGTGGCACCTTTTTGATAGATTTCCATAGTGTTGGGAACAAGGGCGTCGATAAGGGGGGGTAATGGGGGTAATTACCCCCCAAAACCCTACCTACCACGTCGTCGGCAAATATATTCTCCCGAAGTCGATCACCGAAATGCCAATTAAACTCACAACACACATAATATATTAAAGTATAGTGCAATTTTGTACCCTAAAATATTTTTACATGCACAAATTCAAAAATGAAAGTAACGACATAATTTTGATGCTGGTTAAAACTTAGTTAGAACTATGGTTTAAACCATAGTTTAATTTTAACTCTTAAAACGTGTGATAAACAGTTATACCCTTATGTTTATTTAGCATTATATCTTGTATGTACTATGCCAGTGAGCGTTGCATCCTCGAAGAGAAGTTTTTCTGCACTAAAAAGATTGAAAACGTGGTTAAGGGCATCTATGAGTCAAGAACGATTAGTTGGTCTAGCGCTTTTACATGTGAATAGAGACATACCAATAAATACAAATTCCATTGTGGACAGATTTGCAAAAATGAAAAAAAGACATTTGGACTTTATATTACAGTTGGTGTTTAATACTTGATTTCAATAAAGCGGTTTTTTTAAAAGTTATGTTGAACAAAAAATTGTCAATTTAAAAATAGTAATTTAGGATTAAGTTCTTCTTTGTTTCTTTCATATTGTAACAAAAAGATATTGGTACATATGTATGTATATTCTATAATAAGTTACTTTATGTCTAAATACATGTTTGCCATGTAATTAAAGTTTTAATTAGTTAGTGCACTGTGTTATTTTTCAATTATTAATAACTTCGCAAATACAAAGCTCCTTGTTATGGTAAATTATTTTTAATTGTTAGTATATTTTTATATTGCATCTATACTTTGGATACTAAAAACTAAGAAACTTAACAGGCGAAAGATATATGGAAGAAAAATGATATTATTATTATATAGTTATTTTTGTATCAAGTGGCTAAAATGATAGGGTTTTCAGGACGAATTTGTTGTTTCCGCATGAGGCGTCAGCTGAGTTCGGAATAGCAAATGAGTGCTAAGAACCTATTTTGGATGGGTGCTACAAACAATTTTTTCTGTTTAAGTTTATGAAAAATGTGTGCAAACATTATAAATGTACATATTACCATCAATAAATACTTTTACCATGTTTTTGACCCAATAACAATAGGAAAATTTTCCAGCAAATAACAGTTTATGTAACATATTTTATCAGGTGTGTGTTTAGAGTTGTTTTTCCGATACTAAAATTACCCCTCCCAGGAAAAAATATTATCGACGCCCTTGGTTGGGAATGATATAGCTTCGTATCTCTGTTGTTACTAAGAATAAAAAAAGTGAAAAGCAAGTATGTGTAGAATTTTACGTAGAGTCCAAAGATCCAAAAGTGGGAGTGCAATAAAATTTAAAGTTATTATTTAAAAAAAAAATTAAAATTATTTAATTTTTGCCAATATACAATAAGCTACTAACAGAAAAAGTAATTAAAGTACATAAAAAAAATTAAAAAGTTCTTAAAAAACCAATAGGCTATTCCATTCTTTATAGTTTCCGTTTAATAAAAAATATTTTAAAGTAGATAAAGCCGGCTTTGTCTCCTTTATCCAGTGTTGTCCAGTTCTGCAGACCGTACAAAAGGACTTTTATCCCGCATAAACTCTTCATGTAAATATGTAGATAATATTAAGAATCAAGGATACAAATTTATAAAGGGAAAACTACATCTTTTCAAAATTCTACTTTTTATGTATGGCTTAAACTTAACAGAATTTATGAAAAATAAATTGTGGTTTGATAATGCGGGTATGAAAAGTTCTTTACAAAATAGCTTTTTTATAAACAGGGGTATTAATTAGGGCGAATTAATGCCCGAGTTAGTTAGTCATAATTATAGTTTTTCTTGATTTTTTTCGGGAATGTATTTCGATTTTAGGCAACCAACTCTACAGGTGTTTTAAAGGTTGTTATTTAATTGATAAGGTTATACATAGAATAAATATATATATTTTTTGTTGATTTTTCCATATTTAAAAGTAATATTATCATTATTATTATCTATCTATATATATAATTTGCTAATGTGGATATATTTATATGTAGGTAGGTATATATATTTATTTGTCTGTCCACGTGATTCTGAAGTTATGGTTTGAGCTAAAATCATGAAATTTGGCACAGTGGTAGTCTTTAGCAGTGGCTAGAATCTAACGAAGCCCGTTTTTTGAATTTCGCCCCCGGGAAAAAATAGGAGCAAAAAAGTGTTTTTTTACCGTTAGCCGTACGGAAGGCGTCTTACGGAGACAGAGGCTACTTAATATTGTCTCTCGCCTGGCGGAGACAGGCTTTTCATCTAGTAAGTAATAAGAGCTATTAATTTATAATTTTATTTACGTTAAAAATACTTATAAAAAGGCAATTGCAAAAAATAATGATTTCAGCATTGCTTCGCAAAAAAAGCATGTAGCCCAGAAAACGAAGCCGAAAAAAGTGCAAAACCTCGCAATTTTTTCAAAATGCATAGATTTGCATGAAAATTTGAAATTTAGACTAACTTACCCTCCTGTTTGGAATCTATATTATGCCGATGAGCGCTCAGCCCTTAAAAATCAACCCCCATTATGAAAAAAAAATTTACCCTAAAAAATTAATATATTATTACAGTGTTTTGAATGGAAATTTGGGATTAGGCTTAACCTACCCTCCTCTTTAAAATCTCCATTATGGTAAAGGTTGCTTTTCATTTTTTAGGGGTGAAAACTACCCCTTATTGCAAAAACCTCTAAAACTTTTATATTAAAGCTTTTGTCACATAAAATTAGGCTCATATAAAATAAAAAAGAAGTATATAATTCTTTGAAACATTATTTATTACAGTTTAACTTTTGAAAATAAACCCTTATTACGATTTACTAAAAAAAATGTATACCCTGAAAAAATTAACATATTGTCACAGAGTTGTAATTAAAAAAGTGACTGCTCAAAAGTATTAGTAATTTAATTTTGTAATTTTTTAATTCCCAAAAATCCACCCCTTAGAATATTACAATGCAAAAAATAGTATAAAACCGCGGATTTTTTAAACAATGCATCGAATCGCTTTTAACATGATCCAAAAAATTGTTTTTTAAGCATAACTCTTGCAGTTTTTGTGATAAGAAGTTCTTTAAAAAACCATTTTGTTGGTTTTTTCAAGAGCTATAAGGTTCTATATATTAAAACTGTTTAAAACCCTTACATTTTTAAAGAGGTGAGTTTAAAGGGCTGAAACAAGGTAATGCTCGTCTATACACACGCGTTTTAAACGTTAATATCTCACTTAATTTCCGTCATAGAGTAAGTAAAAGAAAAGAAAAATATTTGTAATTTAAAAAGCTACAATTTGATACCTTAGTAATTTTTACCTATCTCTCTTTGTTTTCGAGTTATTTTCAAGAAAAAGTAATTTTTTATTAAAATTCTGAAATTTGATTTTCACTTGCAGAACCATTTTCTTTAAAACCAAGCAATTTAAATTGGTTAAAATTTTAGAATGTATTGATAATACATAGATTAAGGGAATTAAAAAAGGGCTACGAATCATTTTAATTGGGTTGGTAATTAGGGGGTTGTTTTTGAAGATTTTTGCACTCAAAAAAATTTGGTCTAAGCTTATTTTAATCATAACTCACTCAACTTTTATGATAAATATATAATTTTTTAAAGAAAGGTCTTTGCAAATGCTTTAAAATAATTATTATTAGTTTTCCTCAAAATATACGTAGATTTTGAGTTATTTGCCTTTGAAACTCTGAAATTTTGTGTTTGATGAATAAGAGCTAAACTTTAACAAACGACAACTTGGTTTGTATTGGTCCCACAGCAATTACAAAAAAAAACATTTTATTTGTTTTTTTAAAAGCTACAATTTTGTTATTTACAGTTTTTTAAATCAATGCATACTTATCGAATTATTTGCAAAAAACCGATTAAAAACGTTGATTTTATCGACGAAAAACTCCGACTTTCGATCGCGTACAACTCGAAATGTATCCATTTTACAAAAAAAAAAGAAATTGAACATTTTTTGCTTAGACATTATTTTTCTATCGAATCCTGTGGTCAAAATATAAAAAAATCCACCCACGAAATGGTTTGGCAACTACCCCAAGGTAAATGCGCCCTTCGTCATGATATAGATTCTGATCCTTGGACTATTCCCTACCTACTGTTAAAATTTTAAGTCATTCTATGCATTTTTAAAAAATTGCTAGAAAAAATGGTTCGTTTTCTGGACTAATAGAAAATTAATTTGAATATATCTTAAATCGCTAAAGTCTCTCTTAATTGAAATTCCTTTGAATGATGTATGTCAGGGTAGTGATGTCCTTTAGGATTACTAGAACTAAAACAGGCTGAAACTTAAGATATTTCTCAAAGACCAATTTAGATAATAGAAAACCAATATGTTCTGCCTGAACTTAGGAACAGGGCAGTATATAGATGTATGACTACGGAAAAAATCCAGGGGCGAAGGAGCTGATTTTGGGGATTTTTTTTTCTTGTGATGGTCCGAAAGTCACGTTTTCTTTATTTAAAGTAAATATACGCTATTTACCAAAGAGTTAATATTCATTAAAGATAAACAATTTATGAGGGAAAAAATAATGTGGTACATAACAGAAATTTTGGGTTTTTAACGTCTGCTGTAGCTATTGCTGTAATGTATCTAAAAGACCGACTTCTAAGAAGCTTACACTACCTTAATTTTTTAATAAAATTTTGGTGTTCAATAATATTTTAAGGTTTTGAAAAAAGACATTTTTAAGTTATGTTATATGTAAATATGCAAATATTTAGCCTACTTTGTTTTCTTCCTTTAGAAGTGCTTATTTATGCAGATCCTACAAAAGGACTTATATCGCGCATTTATAGTTTTTGTAAATGTGTTATATTTTATTCGGTCAAATTAGATATTTAAAATAACAAAAAACGCCAAAGAGCCAAATTTTGGTGGAGACCTTGAGTTCACCATTAGAAATAAAGTGTTAAAAGTCCCCATCGATCCCATGTGTGCTACAAAAGATATTTGTGGTCAAAGGTCAAAATTAGTAGTAGTTTTATTAAAAAATTACTTTTACCAAAGTTGTAGGCCTTAAAATTATCTACAAAAATGGTTCTTATAATTTTTTCCAGGAATCGCCATTCCTGAGGTATCGCGATTCTAAAAGTCATGTACTATATGATATGCAGACATATGCCACGTATATGACTATGTATATACGTGGCACTTAAGACAAGTAAAAATGTCTATTTGTGTCTTTTTTATGTGTAAACTATACTATTCTGAAAATATACACATAAATCATAGTTAGTCCCTTACTGAATCTCCTCTACCCACATGGCCTTGAATAACATCTGGCTATTCTATTGTCCGTGTGGTGTCATTCATATTAGTGTTAAACGTTCGGTTCCATTGAAAATACGTATTTATTACAAACGTTTACATTTAGGTTATTTGTGCTGTTCAATATCTTGAAGAAATGTCACAATTTTGCTTTATTTGCAATAAACTTTTGAGTGAAAATGAAACTGTTGTGGTTACTCGTGGAACCAACTTTAATCGATGCAAGTGTCGCGAGAGGTGATGAATTTGTTAATAATTTAATAGACCCCAAGTCAATTACAATTTACGTGAATTGCAGAAAATCGTACATTCAAAAAAGTTCAATCACTGCAGTAAAAAGACAACATGAGAATGATCAGGCCAGTACCTCAAAAGTATGTCCACCTCGTACCAGAGCGCTAGTAAATGAATCCGACTTTTGTTTTAAAAATTGCTGCTTATTTTGTGGCGATAAAGCCAATAAAGAGGCTGAAAAAAGAAAGCAAAGTCTTTTCGAAAACAAATTTATAAAGTTTATACTCTTACAAATATATCCCTTTTAAAGATAGCAAACGATCGTTCTGATGACGTATCAAAAGCAGTTATTGCACATGTTAATTCTGAGTACGATTTAGTCGCTGCTGATGCTAATTATCATAGCAGTTGTTACAAATCTTCCCGGAAACCTAATTCTGGTCGTTAAATTGGCCGTCCTCAAGATGAAGCTGTAAACTCTGCGATGGAGGAAATTTTTCAATTCATAGAAGGTAGTGATGATTGCCAGTTTACGTTAGATGAATTAAAGAATGTTTGTCAAAATAAAGCTTTAGATAACAGAATTATAAAATACGATTAAAGTTAAAGTATGGTAGTAGAATTATTATTACAGAGAAGCCTGAGAATTAAAATTTATTTGTTTTATCGACAATTATCAAGACATTTTAAGTCAAGCCTGGTCTGCTAAAAAGACTTGGATGAAAAAGAAAAACGGTTGAAAATCCCCCCGGGTAGAATGTTTGAGAATATAAATAACGATATTCCCGAATCATTGCATTTCTTGGAACAAGTCATTCCTAAAAACAAGCGTCATTATTTGGGTCATTTAAAGTTAGATTTTACGAATATTAGCCATAGCATAGTGACTGCTGTTTGGCTCAGAACCTTTCAATCTAAACTAAAACTGGGTCTTTCATCGGCGGTTTGGTTCGAAACATCTCTCGCGATATCTCAGGAATGATAAGTCCTAGGAAAAAAATCATAAGGACCATTTTTGTAGATACTTCTAAGTTCAACAACTTTGGTAAAAGTACTTTTTCAATAGGACTTACCGTTTTCGAGAAAATTCTAAAAACCTGAAATTTTAACTTTTGACCCCAAATAACTTTTGTAGCACACATGGGATCGATGAGGACTTTTGACACTTTATTTCTAATGGTAAACCCAAGGTCTCAACCAAAATTTGGCTTTCCGGCGTTTTTTGTTATTTGACCACTATTTTTATGGCTAATTTGACCGGATAAATAATAAAGGATAAGAATAAACATTTTTAAATCACACCTGGTTATAGTTTTGGTCACTAACTGTTTTAAGACTTAAAACTAACATACTTTGTAAAAAAGAATTTTGTAGCCTAATCATGCATATCAAAAGTTGTTAAAAACAAAATTTTTTATTGACATAATATTAATAAATGGTTAAAGATAATAAAAACCTTAAATAAATAAGTAAAAATATTAATTACACTATTTTAGGATTTATAAAAAATATATATTTAGGAGTGTAAAATAACTGGTAATTAAGAAAATTTTACAATGCAACTACAGTAGGATCTGTTTATAATCACACCGCTTATAACGACAATCCAAATAAAATGACGAACTGTTATCAACTTATTTAAAACCATATATAAAATAATGTAAATACAACCGAATATAACGACTTTCCTTTAACGACGAATTTATAAAAGATGAGGAATCCCCGGACGTTGTTTACGTATGCACGTTATATTAATATTTACAAACAGTGTACGCTTGTTTTTTGTTTTAAATAAACGATTGTTTAAAGTAAATAATTGTTTATGTTGTATCATTTGTAAAAGAGTGTTTCTATAATGGTATCGGATATTGCGTCCTCCGCATATAACGACGTAATTTTTATGGTCCCTTCAATGTCGTTATATCCGGATTGTTGCAGAAACACATCTTGCAGCCTAAGAGCTATTTTTTTATAGGCACGAGTACATTTACTTTCCTTCTAAATCTTTATAAAACAATAAAAATCCAAATTTAAACAGTAAATTGCCCAAATAATCGTGTCAACACCGCTTTATTAAATTCCAAATAACTGCGACAGACATTCAATTCTTGAAATCCCTTTAGCAATCTAAAAATAGAAGGCCGCTATTTGTATAAATACCATACCATAACAGCGCAGCCAATCAGAACACCGTGCCCTTCGAGAGACGATAAGCGTCAATAAAAGGAATTTGCGTCCTGATAGTACGCAACGCGCGCGTCTAGGAAATAGACCAATGAAATAGGTCGTACGAAAAGCCGTGGAGGTCAAAGCTCGATGATATTCAGTACAGTCATCTGCGTGTTCGAAAAAGAACCGTGACTGGAAGTGTTTCTTTAATTCTCTTGGGAGTACAGATGTGTGTTTGGTTAATGTAACCATGGCTGGAAAGTTCTCGTTAAGAACGTAAAAAATTTCTAGTATTTTTTGGAAAATAACCGAAATGTTTCTATTTAAATATTTGATGAAAATTTGAGGTTTCCATGTTAGTATAGAACTACTTTCTTTGTGTTAGCACAAGAAAATTGGTTATTACATCTTTTCTATAATCAAGTTAAATTGTAAATTCTCGTAAAAAAGTGTACATTTCTAGCTAAGTAAGGCAACTCAAATATTTGCCTGTGTAGAATTTAAAAATGACATACTCTACGTAAAGTTTCAGGGTAATGTTAAGTGGTGATTAAAAATAGAGTTGCGTACTGGAGCAGGACAGGCTTTAGCTGGGAGCAGTAAATAACAAAAGTTATTTGTGAATGGTATGTTTTGAAGATTAGCAGAGAGTTAAGATAATATCCGAACTTATTGATAAGATAGTTCGTTAATAATTAATACCGGGTGTCCCCAAAACAGAAAATAATTTCTAACTTTCTAACTTTTATGTTAATAAAAAATAATCTCAAATTGTGTTGTTACGTCGATAGACTTACGCCTCGTAGACTCGAAAGATTGGACGGAAGCCCTTTCGGATTTTAAGTGAAATTTAAATAAGTTGCTTGCTAATTTAAAGTGCATTTTTCGTCGATTTTGTGAGTAAATTTTGTATTTTTTTCACACATTTTACAAATTAAGCTTTGATGAATTTGTAAACAGCTGATATTGTAATTAGATAATAAGTTACGTTTAATTTTTCTAACCTCTTGACAAATAATTTAAGGCTATTAGTGCCAAGTGAACGAGTTAATTTAAACCTTTTCTTATATAAAGATTTAAAGTAAACAAAATTTCAAATGGTTTGTCAAGGGGAAATTTTT
The DNA here is from genome assembly GCA_019359885.1 of Listronotus oregonensis. NCBI lineage: Eukaryota > Metazoa > Arthropoda > Insecta > Coleoptera > Curculionidae > Listronotus > Listronotus oregonensis. Next base: position 40,206 of record JAHBCN010001358.1, read on the forward strand.
ACCTTTTAGAAGCTGAAAATTATAAACATAAAATTGAGTTGCTGATACGTCCCATTGGCGTATCACAGGAATTTGTGGGGTAATAATTTATATATATTTTTGTAAATAAACTTTGTATATTTTAATTTATTCTAGTGTCTCATATAGCAATAGTCATTTTACAGGGCGTCCAAACCTAAAATTTGCACCTATTGGGTTGCAGTTCATATTTAGCCGAAAGCAGAGTTTGTTGGCAACTGCTTATGGTGCGGAGGCGTACTGATTAACGTTTCCCCACCACAGATTTTACTGTATCTGTTTCATATTTTTAATTATGGGCGCATGCATGCTAACAGCACCTGCTTAGGCGCCATTTCTACTTATATTTATATATTTTTTTGTTACTACCTTTAAAACTTAAATATAAAAAAATGCCTTTATTTTTACATTACTAGGCGTACCTAATGAGTTTAAAAATTATTTAAAGGTTCATGAAACTTAATAAGTAAATACTTAAATTTAAAAAGATAATAATAATATGCACTTATTTTAGCAATTACTAAATAATTAAGGTATATAAACAAAATGTACAATTACAGTTTAATGTAAATGTTTTCCTAAAAGACCCTTTTTAGTATAGTAGCCAAATAACAATACCCAAACTTTAAACTTTTTGTCCGATTAAAACCTTTTACTGCAGAGAATTTGCAGCTTTTTGCCGGCCGAGCTGGGGCAAGTAAGTTGTTTCTTTCGTTTGCTGTGTTACAAAAATTCCTAATAAAGGTTAATTGTTTAATTCTTGTAATACAAAAAATATGATTTCTTATTACGTGAAAAACAGATATAGTAGAAACTTATGTTTTTATCAGATAAAAAATATTTGCTATCCACCGATATAAATTAGGCAATTTTTAACTTGCTCCCAGGTATTTATCTAACCTGATTACTTTACTTTTAATACAAAAAAAATAATAATAAAAAGGAAAAGCCATGCCCGTATCAAAAATAGCGAAAGGCAAGCGTTGTAGCCAGGTGACGAAGTAAGCGTTGAGGCTTTTTAGCAAACAACTTGATTAGAAGTGACTTTTTTGCGTATTTTGTTTACTCTTACGCAAAATAACAGTTCCGTTTCCTCCACACAGGGTAAGTTTTTTAAAGTGTTACAATGCGATTTATCGAAAATGGTTTCAAAAATTTTCATGAAATTTTCGTGACGTAATAAGTTAGGGGATAGTCATATTTTACGTTATTTTTGACATGTTTTCCTTTATTCTTTGTTGAGGGATGACAGGTAAATTTTAGACTTTTAAATGCAATGATATGTTTTTTATTTTAATAAATATGCGAATCTACCTAAAAACTAGGTCTGTGTAGGTAAACAAATATTAAATTGCTCTGCTGGTCTCGGAATTATGATTAAAGATTGTCTGATTGAATTTAAAAAATAAATAGAAGATCTTAACTGGCCAAAACAACTATTATATTAAGACCTCTTTCGCCTTTAACGAGTTTATTGACACAATTTAAATAACAAACGATTATCCATTATTATCTCTTGACGTTGTGTCGCTTTACACAACTATTCCTAACGATCTGATGGCTAACATTATTGAGAGGAAATATTTTAAAAGAACGTAAAACATTATCTTGTATTGATTTCATTGAAGCTATAAATCTCATTCTTAATAATAATTACTTTTAATATAAAAATGAATTTTATCACTTGATGGTTGCGCAATAGGGGCTCCTATTACTTCTGTGGCGCCGATCGTTAGGGAGGAGGAGAGTGATAATAAACCTAAATTTTGTGATTTTATTTTTTAAAGATATGTGAATGACTACATAACTGCAGACGGCGTAGCTAGGATTTTCAAACTTTTTTATTTAAAAATTGAGACATGGGACCCACACCAAATTTATACCAGATGCTATTGGCTCCAAGGGAAACACTTTTGTGAAGAAAATTTCCATTTCGGGATTTGCGAAAAAAAGTTAATTTTTTTGACTGCCCCCCCCCCAGAAAATTCTACGTTTCAAAAGTAAATCCTCAATTTGTATTTTTCTTTATAAATTTGATCAAACTTTATCGGTAAATCCCAAATTTCGCAAAATTTTCTATGGTTTCAACAATTTTCTTATGCATATACTTAGATGCCTCTAACTTTAAGAAAAATGAGAATATTTCCGCGTAATTTGGAAGCTGACGATAAAATTTTAACAAATTCATGGAAAAAATACAAATAGGGGACTCGCTTTTAAAACTTAGATTTTTTCTGGGGGGGGCAGTAAAAAAAACAACTTTTTTTCAAAATAAAAATTTTCTTTACCAAAGTGTTCCCCTTGGGGCCAGTAGCATCTGGTATAAATTTGGTGCGGATCCCATGTCTCAATTTTAAGATAAAAAAAGTTTGAAAATCCTAATCCACCCTAAATTACAATTTACCTCTAAAATAAAAGAACCAATTACACTTTTTGAATATAATAGTAAGTCGCAAAAGCAATCACAAACCTAAAACCAACTTGGCCAAAAAGGTATTTAAATTACAATTCCAATCATTTAAAAAACCAATATATATATATATATATATATATATATATATATATATATATATATATATATATATATATATATATATATATATATATATATATATATATATATATATATATATATATATATATATATATGTAAATTAAAAGGGTGTGTTTATATCAGGTGCGGTCATATGCGGTCTGTGACTAATAAAAACCCTTTTGTTTTTTATCCCCAATATTTCGTCAACTATTTATTTACTTTATCAGGAGTAGCTAAAAATTATATAAAAAAAGGACCTATAAGTAACATTTTAAATAGTCTTAGGCAGTACTTACAAACTTAGAGTTAGTCATATTTAAAAAACATTACAATGCTACGCTTAAGCACTTTCAGATGAACGGAATATTAGTAAACAATACTAATATTCCGTTAAATTTCGTTACTGAAATTTTAGAACAAAAATGGAAACAAGTTGAAAGGTACAGCACTATAACAAAAATAATTTTTAAAGTTAACTAAGAGATTAGTCTGTTAGATAGCGCCCAAGTCATTTAAATCTTTCTTTGATTTTACTAAAGTTTTGTTTATTACCTTTATTTCTATAGGTAAATTGTATAAGGCTTAGCAACCCTTACCAATATCATATTGCAGTTGGGCGAAAATACTGCTTTTTACTTCTTTTTACTTAATTTAGATTTTGCTCAGCGCCGCCTGACGTGGTATGGCAAAACGTTCGAAATTGACAAACCCGTGAATTAATGGATGGCCATTTTTCCTTAGTCAAAAGGAGTCGGTTTTGCGTTTTTTGAATATCGTGGCCATACCTACCTAGATGGTACTTTGTAACATTTTAACATCTTCTTCGTATTAATAGGCCTTAAAGTTTGGTTCATTGTCTCGGTAAGCCTTTGTCAGTCGTGTCTTGGCTAACAGAGGATGTAAAAATCCCCAACAAGGATGAAACATGTAGACGTCTTAGCCATACCCGAGGTTTCCATTCTTTTGGAAACCCCGTATTTTTAATGCAATTAGCACACCTTTAAAAACGTATTTAATATGTTTTCAATTTATTAAGAGCCATATGCCCAAAAAACATAGCAATAAAACAAAGGTTTGTTTTTAAAAAAATGTAATTAAAACAGCTGTTGTTTTCCCTTTTAGCATTATTACTGAGATAACAAGGTCCAACTTTTTGTCTTACTAAAAAGTTTTCCCAAAGCTGGAGCTTTTTACTGTTGCCGGACATCAACCCTCTTTTGTCTGCTCGTAGGACGAAATTTGATAACGCTCTCATTTAGAAAGTCCTAAACGTTGTTTATCGTGATAGCGCTGACGTATTTGCTTTACAAAAAGAACTTTTATTTGAAGTTTTAGATTTTATAGATAGGTACTAAAAGGAACTAATTTACTATATTTTTATCTAATATTATTATTTCTTTTTAGTTATTTGGGACTATTTGGTATTTTTAGTTTTGTATGAGCAAAGTAAATTTAATTAGAGGCGTAAAAAGTAAGTAAATAAGTTTTGGAAATCTGCCAAAGGTTACAATTTTTGTCAGCGATCAGGGATTATTTATTATTTTTCTCAGCAACTCTGTCAAAATTATTTTAGTTAAGATTATCTATAGATTATTCATAATTCTAAGAAGCAAAATAGCTATTTAATTATACTCTGTTTCGTTGCAAGCGATAGTAATAAAATATTTAAAATTATGCTAATAAGCTTCCTGTATTGGAGCGGGTATAAATATTTTAGAATTCAATTTACAATTATTCAATGGATAATTGGAATGCTGGTACTTCTCCCGCCCCGGTCTAATATAAGGCTGTTTTTTGGGTCAAAAAACAAAAGAATAACGTACCGTCGGCCAAAATAATGTTATAAAACCCAAGACAGTAGTACGCTGGTGTTTGTTAAAACGGTTTTAAGTAAAATTTTAAGGATAAGAATCGTATTTTTTATTATATATTTTAACCGTAATATTCTACAATTAATACCTTAATTTAAGTATAAATATAAAAAAAATAATTACACGTTTTATTTATTTATTTTCCTGTAAGACAAAACTACATTTTTGTTTAGCAATCGTCAAAAATATTTATAACAATAAAAAAAGCCAGCTTAAAGTTAAAACGTATTCCAGTTTTTTAGAAGGGCAACTTGCGTTATCCATTACAATAACAGAACCTTCTGGTATTACGGCGATCATCTGCGAAAACCAGTCTTTAAATACATCAGAATTCATGTCTTCGTGATAATCTTCCTGTTTTTTTAGATTCGAACAATAAAAGACCTCCCTCTACAAAACCATTTTTGCTTTCCAGATGGAGGTTTTAAGCCCGTAGAAACGCCTTCATTAAAAGCCTGGCGAGCAGTTGTGAGATTCCTATCTCGCCAAAATTTCTTTAGCGTATACTCTTGATTTATCTAGGTCTTATCTAGATAATATATTGCTTATTCTAGGAACGAGTTTTTTTTTATCTTTCTTAAATAATCTCTTCTTCATTGGACAATCTCTCCACTTTCTATTAACAAAGAAACCATGTACAATGCGTCAAATTGCTTGCTTTGTGTGATCTGTTATCTGAAGTTCTTTTTTGGCTGATCGCTTTTTTGGTGATGCTATACCTACCTCTTTTTCTTGTTTTAAAATTCTGTAAACTGTCGCTTTTCCGACTCCGGCCATTAAAGCACATTTTTCAACTCTTAAATCACAGTTTTGGTCATTTGTGATATAATCGAATACGTTTTTAACAATACGCTTTTTGTTGAATGTTAAATGGCCGAGGTGTGCACGTTTTGTTGAAGAATCCATTTTGGTAACTGTAACACTATAACACTGTAACAATAATTAGAACTACACAATTGCATATTTAGAAAGATACAGGCAACTAGTTTTCAATAAAACCTGATTAGTTTGCCAAATAAGGACTATCGTAGGTAGACAGTAATCAAACCTAATTGATTTGCCAAATAATAGCCGTCGGTACGTCATTAGGGGGAGTCATTAGAAAGGCAGATTGAACTAGTCCTAATAACCTCCGGGAATATATATTTTATTTAAATATTTATTTTAGTTATGGAATGATCTAAATTTAAATTTGTTTACATTATTTTGTGTTGTTCTCAACAAATATAAATACAGAACATTAAGAAAATTGGTATAATTTCAGTTGACACAACACAAGAAATCGGAATGCTTTTAATAATTATTAACCTAATTTGCAATTAAGTAAGGATCAATCGATCTCTCAAATACATATAAAGATACATATACCAGCCACCAGCATAAACCATTCGGTAATTTTTTTTACTATCGCTTGCAATGAAACAGAGTATAACAAGGATATTAATAAAGGATATTAATAATCGAGGCCCTTTAACGGGCGAACCTAGCAAATTAATGTCCGGGTTAGTTACAATGATTTTTCATCGTTATTCTATTTAACTGTGGAAATCATAATTTTTCTTAAATTTTTTGTTGGGTGTATTTCGTGTAACCAACTTAACAGCGCCAAGTGTGTGCATTTTTACATTTCCCCTTTATTGCTTTAACCCCCACTACTCTGCTTCAAGAGTGAGATCGCGCATTTAGTCTAATTTGCGAAGCCGTTTTTTATTTTTTTAACTAAAAAAAAATTAAAGCTATACAATTTGTGGGATACAATTAAAAGTTTATTAATCCGTTAAATAAATTCAAATCAGCCAATTACAGTTTATATGCTGAGGCGTCCAAAATATCACTTCAAAGTATCCGATTTAGAAAAAAACTACTTGTCGGATAGCTTCCGCCTTTAGCCTGTTTAAAAAAACTTATTATGAAAACAATATTTTCCGAAAGATCCGTTTTTCAACTTTAAAAGTGCTCAGGTTGTAATCTTTTTCAAAAAAATGGTCGATTTTAGTGGTTTTTCCGACTTTCGCGATGCGATAAAACCATCAATAAGGTCTAATAAAAAACCATTTTGTTTGTTTTTCGGTTATTTACAAAAGTCCTATTGACAAAAATGGCCATTTTTTTTTCATTTTTCCATATAGTAAACAGAAAAGCTAACTTTTAAACAGATTTTTTTCTTTTATGTTCTATGCACCACTTTTAAAAAGATAGCTCTGTTGGTTTTCTGTTAGATTGTAGGTACCAAAAAAATTTCTGTAAACTGTGTTATATGAACAATAAGCAGTGCATTTAAAAACATCGAAAATAGTGCCATCCGACAAAGTTTAAATCAAATGAAGGGTACAGGGGAAAAACGGGCAAAATCAAATTTTATGATTATAAGGAAAAGCAATTTTAAATTTTAAAACGCTACAAAAATTAAAGTGTTTGGATTAAGTAAATTTTCTTTTTAGCAATATGTTTACCAACTATCTGAGATCTGTAGGTCATAAACTGCAAGCATTTTAAAAAGTTATTGATAGAAAAATCAACAATTTATTGATAACTGGTCGTGACTTAGCCCGTTTTTCCCTGAACTTATGACAATTTTGTTTTGTGAAATATGTTTATTTCACTTAACGTCCAGCGTTACGCCTATATAACAAATAAAGTGAAACAAAACTAACCACAACTAACAACAATTAATAAATAATCTTTGGTATTCTCACATGAATCTAATCACCTAAAATGAAAAGTTAATAGTTCGATTTGTGTATAAAACTAAGCTAGATTCTTTTTTTGTTTACTTTTAAAGTTTTTTATAGGAAAGATTTTTTCTATATGCTCAGTTAATTATGCACCAGTGAGATAAAATAATCTTCAGCTTCTTTTTCACAAAACTTTTAAAAATTTTGCAAATTGGTAAATTTTTTGGCTGAAATTGGTATTGGACACAAAATGACACAGAAGCGTTTAAAATAGCGAGCACAACGCTACCGAATAGACAGGTTAAAACGCAACATAGCCCGTTTTTGCTCAGTATCGCACGGACTTATCACGTTATTCCACGGCACAGGATATTTAGAACGAAATTTAACAATATCTTCTATCGGATGATGTCAGTATCTGAATTTCGTCAAAGATTGACTTAGACCGTTTATCTGTACCAAATTATTTAGTTTAATTTTAAAGATTTAATTTTATTTTAAACCTTAGTAAAACAAGTACCAAATAAGGCAAGGAGTGGCACAACGTATTCTCAAAATTATAAAATTCCTATACTAAAGAATAAAACCATATTCTAATAAATAGTGCAAGTTTTTAATTGCATCGATGGATCCAGCGCATTAAGCGCTAATTCATCAAACCGTTTCTAAACTACCACTAGAGAGTCCAATGGATTCCATCAAAGCGTTTTTATAAAATACTTGAGCAAAAAATGTAAATAAATACGGAAGAGAAACACAACAATCAGCTGAGCATTGACAGTTGCAGAACAAACAACAAAGCGTTTTTAAACATTTCGTTTTAATTCGTTCCATCAGAACTTCTCATGACGTCATTTGACGTTCAGCGCATAAATTCAGCGTACTTTTTATCGATGGAATAAGGAACTTGCCCATAGCTAACCTAGTTGAGTCCACTTAACTTCACTAAAAATGGTAAAAAATAGAATGATCCTTAAAAAATTGTGGCATGACAGACAAACATTATTGTTAAAAAATTTACATGACTGTTTTTATTTATCAATTCGTTTAATCTCGTGTTTCATTAAAATAAGGGCTATAATTTAAGCTCAATAATTCAATAAAGAAATAAAACAAAGGAAGATAGAATTAACACAGATATTGCGTGTCTTATTAGTTGCCGGACGAAGGCCGAAGAAAATTAAAACGATAAATTTCAAATGGACAAAACAGATTGGGAAATGAAAATGCTATTTTGTTTATTGGTTGTCGCTAACCAATGTTGAGTGTTTTATTGGACAAATTGACATTTGGTATGCAAGCTTTTTAACGTTAAAATTTACCGAATTTCCACCAAATAATATTGATCAGTAAAGGTTTTACTTATATTTACTTTTATAAACCCCAAGATGTCAGTTTGACAGTTTTCAATGCAAATATCTAGAAATATAGTAGAAGGAACTAGAACTACTATGGTCAGAGATTTAAATTAGAAACAACCCTTACCCGTCTGCTTTACGGATAAAAATTATTTTTATTTTTTTTATTTGGACAGTCCACAGCTGATGCCTAAGTACTAACGTACCGTGGGTGTCTTAAAAGTGGTGAGAGGAAGTTTGTTCACACAAAAATTACATATTTGGAGACTGGGAGAAGAAAAAAAATTCTGCGCGTAGCAGGTTCCAAAGCCTGAATACTCTGGGGATAAAGGAAAAAAAGTAAAAGGATGCATAAAAGTTGCACTACGTGTTGCTCTGTTGGAAGCTGCCAGAGGTAGATGGGCAAGAGGAGGAAGCCTATCTTTAAGCGTGGGATCATTAATAAGACGAACGGCTCTTCTTTAAATGGAGCCCAGAATGCTAAGTATTGTAGGAGACGCCATTGCCCAGACATGAGAACAATATTCTAAAGAGGGTCTGATTGGGGATACATACAGAGTATACAGATTGGAAAAAGAGAAATACTTTCTGGCTCGAAAGAGGAATCCAAGCTTTCTTGAAGCTGCCGAGGCTATGGATGTAATGTGTTTGTGCCAGTCGAGGTTATTCTCAAAAGTAACGCCCACAAGATTAAACGACTTTTTGTTCTGCAGAACTTGGCGCTCATATGTAACGGATGAGCATTGGCAGACTTTTTTCGCGACAGCAAAAATGACTGTGTTTTTGAGGCATTAAACTGAACAAGATTTTTGGCGCCTCAATCCAAGATAAGTTCCATCAGTGAAGAGTACTGTCGTCAGCAAAACTATGAATGGGATTGATTGTGGAAGGGAGAAGATCGTTTACGTGTAAAAAAAACAGAGAAGGTGTCAGTGCTAAGCCCTGGGTTACCCCAGCATTAACCTGGTAAAAGTTGGAAGAATGACCATCTACAGTTACTGATATACGTCGGTTAGAAAGGCAACTGGAGAGCCAAGAGCAAAGCTTAGGTGAAAGACCATAAGAAGAAAGTTTGTTAAGAAGCCCGTTATGCCAGACCTGATCGAAAGCTTTGGATATGTCAAGAGCAACGATCTGGGATTCACTCAGAAACTCAAGGGACTGGTTTCGGTTGTGTGAGACAAAGGAATGAAGATCAGCTGTGGATCTTCTGTGACAAAATCCATACGGTCTATTATGTAATATTTTGTTTTTTTTTTCTGATCCTTTAAGATTTGGGAATTAATGAATTTTTCCATTACTTTGCAGACAACAGAAAGAAGAGAGGTTTATAGTTAGAAGGGAAAGTTTTGCATCCTTTTTGGGGACAGGTTGCACACGTGCAGCTTTCCAGCTTTCCGGGAAATTGCCCGTATCGTAAGAGACTCGAAAGAGGCGAGTTAGGATAGGTGCAAGCTCGGGAGCACATTTTTTAAGACGATTGCTGGTATGCCATCCAGCCAAGACGATTTTTAAGTATTAAGAGAAGAAAGAATACGCTTGATCTGTTTAACTTTAAAAATAATATCGGACATTTTATGAGGAACAGGGGCAACTGTTGAAAGAGAAAAATTAATAGTAGGGTCAAGGGTAGAATTGGCAGCAAATTGTGTGTCAAATAGTTCAGCTTTTCCTTTAGAGGTGGAAACAATTTCCTCTTTAAAAATTAGGGATGAAAAAAATTGTGTATCAGTTTTTGTAGAACCTAGCCAGTCCTTATTATGAACATTAAATTCCCCGAGGATGATTACTTCGGCCAATGGAAACTGGGAAATAATAAACTCGCTGGGGAATTGTCAGATGGGGACCAGTATATACAGTAGATGAATTTGGTAAAAGATCTAAAAGTATGTTTAAGCCAAATAATATCAGGTCTACCCGACTCGAGGTTAGAAACTTTAGCACAAGCCAAGTCATTGCGAACGTAAGCACAAACGCCGCATGGGGTCAAAAAGATAAAATGAGTTCATAACCTGCAAAAAGGAGGTGGTAAGTTAATGTTTTGGAACATATTTGGGTTTCGGTAGGAAACTCATATGTGAGGTTTGGAAAATTGAAGATAATGGTGAACAGAATTTACGTTAGAGTTAAGCCCACATATATTTATGAATGATATTAGACTTTTCGATGGTGACCCCCCAAATGTACCCCTCGCCCGGAGATCTGAATGGAGGGGTATTTTATCTACGGAATATTCACTTTCGGGTGTGCCATCATCATTATTTCCAAATTTTATTATAATGGAAAAAAAAAGAAATAAGAAGAAAATATAAGACAGACCAACAAAATAAAGACTGTTTTTTTTTGTGCTGCTCTGTTTGTATCTGTCATCGATAAGGAAAATACTTTACGGCATATTGATATTAGTCATTTTAACGTATCAGTTTTAATTTACCTACAACAACTATTTTAAAAAATTTCCCGGCTTGTTCGTCAACAGGCAATTACAGTTACATGGATAAAATTGATCTTATTATTTCATTATGGCTAGTAAGTTTAGATGTTGTGTTAATAACCCAAATATATTTTGTTACGTTTGTGGTGAATACATAATAATATTGAAAGATCAGCAAAAATTTATTACAGACATTGTGATCCGCTTGTGTTTTGCTCACTTTGGTATTAAAATTCGCAACTAAGATAAAGCGTGGGTGCTTCGTAGTGCATGTAAAATGTGCATTGAACATTTGCGACAATGGAAAAAAGAAACATGTAAATCTATGAAGTTTAGAGTACCTATGATTTTTTTTTTTTTAAAGAAATGATAATTTTTACGATATTTAACATGTTTTTTTTTTAATTTAACGAAGTTCTTATTTATGTATAAGTTTTGGTAGTATCATAGGAAAACACAAAAATACTACATGGCTTACTACTTTTAGATCGCGATGGTTTAAAAATGTATTTGTATCGTTTTACTTTTGTCTTCTAACATAAAATAATTAATATTGTTCCAAGACAAACGGGCATGGAATTTTAAATATGGCACGGCTACCGTCACCAAGAGCTAAATTCAAGTTAATGAAACTGAAACTAAATGATATATTGTTTTAAGCTAGCTGTTGCGACTAAATAAGAAATTGGAAAATTAATGGTACAATGACATTTCATTTGTTGCAAAAATGCTTTGTGTAAAATGTACCTTTTATTGTAGGTATGTTCTATTTGTCGCGGATTCCTGTTTTAGTAACTTTTTGTGAGTTTATAAGATCCCGTGTAAATATAATTAATTTTAGGTAGGTGAAACTTCCAGGCCAGTAGCCAAACTCATAAAAGAACATCAAAAATATATTAAAACAAAGAATTCCACAAATTCAAAATCTGTCAACACGCAAAAAAACTTGTTGAAAAAACGTAAAATTAAAGAATGTGCATATATTTTATAATAAAAGATTAATGTGTAGCATCAATATCTGTTAATTTATATAATACATGGTTATCGTAAATTTGCCTACTTTATGGTAAAGTAATTTCAGAAAAACTTAAAATCAATTATTACACCACTCTTTTCTTGTAGTTTTTAAAAATTATAAATATACCAATCAAAACAAACTGATACCTTATTTATGATAAACAGGGCCTTATCTAGGTATGGCCGCGCCCTTGGCGGGGCTTAACATTTGCCCCCACACACCAGGGGATTTGGAGAGTATGGAATACCCCCCAACGAAAACAAAGACTCCAGGGGTTATTTCCAAAAAAAATTTTACATAACTAAAGTGCAAAGTTGTAGTTTTAAAGTTTTTTAAATCAAGATTTCGTTTCTTTAAAATACCAATTTTATGGTTAGTTGTGGTTAGTATCTTTTTTATAACTTTGTTATTAAATTGTTCTGTTGTAATTTATTTATTTGAATAATTTTGTCAATAAAAATGATAATGACTATGATACTGACACCTGATGAAAAAAAAATATAGCCGATTTTGCGCCCCCAGGTAGCTGCGCCCTTTCGCCACCGCCTAAATACGGCCCTGATGACAAAACGTCATAAATAACTAAACTTAAAGTTTCCAGAATCTCCTAAGTTTTACATCAAAATTCTTACAAATTTATTTTTAATTCATATTTTGTTGTTTATTTAAGTAAATCTTTAAAACGGTGGTAGATTTGCCACCGAAACGTAGATAAGTGTTTAAATTTTTGGATTTTTCGTTTTTTTTCTGTTTTCAAAGATCTGAAAGTTCATAGGAGTCAATAGGGCTGAGAACACTCAGTGGCTATACATCGGGACCATGACCGAAGCGGTTGCCAGACTTTTCTGGCGAGTAAACCCAACAAAAAGTTACTAAAACGTTTCCTCTTTAGTTACTCTACTGAAATTATTTTAAAAGAAATGTTATTTACAGGATCACTTAAATTAGAAAATATTTACATATAAATTTAGTAAGTTAACGCTTCATACACTTAGCAGGTTTACGGCCGGGTAATGATCGCGTTGTTAAATTTAGCAATGTACTTAGCAATTGTTAAAAGTTAACAACGGTTTAGAATGTTTAACAAAATGTCATATTTTGATAGGTTGCCTACTAAAATCATTGAATAACACTGACAATGACGTTTTGTTAAACATTCTAAACCGTTAACTATTAACAATTTTATTGCTAAGTCCATTGCTGAATTTAACAACGCGATCATCACTCGGCCGTTGTCTTATAAATACTGATTGCGTTTCTCCCCTACAGCCCGTCGGTGGGCAACAGAAGCAAACTTTCTTATAAGCGAGCCATCATTAATAAGACGAACAGTTCTTTTTTAAATGGAATCAAGAATGCTAAAAGTTGTAGGAGACGCCATTCCCCAGATATAAGAAGAATATTCTATAGAGTATGCAGACTAGAAGTGGGAAAAAATGCTTTTTGGCTCGAAAAAGCTTTTTGAGGCAGCAGGCTATAAATTTAATGTGTTTATGAAGTTAAAGTTATTCTTAAAAGTTACACCAACAAGGTTAAATGACCGTTTGTCCTGCAGAACTTGAGAAAAACAAAGTTGGTGCCAATACTAAATCCTGGGGCAACCCAATATTAACTTGGTAAAAACTGGAAAAGTGGCCATCATCACTGATATACTTATACATCGAATAAAAAGAACACTGGAGAGCGCATCATGTCAAAACTGGTTCAATAGCTTTGGTTATGTTAGAAGCAACGATCTGAGATTCGCCTAAAAATTCAGAAGGCTTTTTTAGTTCTGCAAAACAAAGGAAAGAAGATCTGCTGTGGATCTTTATTCTTCTTACATACATTTTTTTTTATTCATAAGAAAATATTGTTTGTCAGCTTCTGGTAAACATACATATTTTTTAAGTATCTTTCGGTCCACATACTCTGGTAAATTTATATTTAATTTTAAATCATTTGCCTATGCTTCATATTATGTTTTTGTCAAAATTCATTTAACCTAAATTTAAATCCATTTTGAGTTATAATTAATGAAATACTTGTAAGTTTCTCACATAAACTTAAATTTTGACGTTTACTAATGAGTCTGTAAAATAAACTTGACTTGTCACGTTTTAATTACAAATTTTAATCATTGTAGGAAGGAAATAAAAGTAGAAAAGCTGTCGTGTTTATTTACTCTTCGGTTCTAAAGATTTTTTTATGATTATCTAGTGTCAAAAATTTCTCATTCACGTAATAAATATGTTGCACCTAATGTTTTTTAATTACTACATACTTTTATAAAATTGCCAGGCAAAATGGGATAATTTTAGGATTTATTGTATTTCTTTAGGGCTTGCTAAGGGCATTTCTTTTTGCTTATTATCAAAGCTAGTAAACAATATTAATTTTAATTAACCTAAGTTAGGTAAAAAATTGATTTAGCATCAGGCCAATTTTTAAGTAGATGTATTTTAAGTAAATATTTTTCTTTATGACAGACCGCGAAGGCTTATATCGAGTCTCTAAGATATGCAGATATTGTATTTTACGGAACTTTTTAGACAACGCAGTAGTGTCAACATGAACTTTATACGAATAACTACCTATCTCTGAACTACCTCCATTAATGTCTGGGTAATGTTATCCAGACGAGACCTACACTTTAACGTGAGTTCCAAACCACACAATATATTTTATATGATGTGCTACGTATTAATTTGTATTTTATACAGATTGTTATGAAAAAACTTTATTATATTAAAACCTAAATTTCTTGTGCGAAAATAAACTGAATAAAAATTGTTAAAAATAGCAGATCATAATAAGCTACTAAGATAATAAACCCTAAAATTTACGTCAACTAAAAAACTCACATAAAAGTCAATACTTGCATGTTCTGATAGAAATGGGAAAAATGGGTTAAACATTTAATAAACCGGCACTCACAGTATCTAGAACTAAGGCTTTATACAAATCTTCATAAGCGTCCTAAAAAAGTATAATGGTCTCTCTAATAGATTTTTAAACTTATAGTTGCACATAACACAAACTCCGTTGAAACCTACAAATTGATTTAGCCTCTTTGTATACTAAACTTTGTTCATTTATAATAACGTATTTATCGGTTATTATATAAGACCAATATTGACCACAAACACAAAAACTTACGGACAGGTATCTTGTGCTGCTTAATATTAAAGGTTTCAATTATTTATTGGTAGCTTTTTACAAAATTGGAGTTATTGTAAAAACATAGTAAATTGCACCCCAGGCTTTTTTACTATAATTATATTATTTTGTTATTAACTTCATATTTATTTTAATTTTATTTAAAATCCATCGGTCATATTTAATTATTGGACTTTATTTTACTGTCATACAAACTTTTTATACTTAAAAATTATTTTCTATTTTTAAGTTTAGTTTGCTAGTAAAGCGTGTTTTTTTTTCAATAATTTCGTGGGCATACAGCGAAAATCCCCTAAGTCATATTTTTGGCTAAATTGTACTAAACACACCACTATATCCAATCTCTCACGGTCTTTAACATGAAAAATCCATTAAGTTCAATTTCGGCATCCTTATATTTTTAAGTCGGGGCTCCTAATTACTTAAGTCCATTTTGCAAAAAACTACAACAAGGAAAACACACTAAATGTCCTTAATGTGTTTTAATGGCTGAACTAAACCGAATGCAAACAACGAAAACCCACTTAGTCCAAAAAATATGACAAAAATATTGGTATTGTTCTTTGGATTTACCGGAAGTGTTTTCAAAGCAATAATAAATTACAATAAATAAAATAATTTCAATCAGATCAGGTAAAATATACAATAGACACCGCATTAATTTGTGCAAAACGTCCGTTAGCAGAGGTGTTAGACACGGCCTTGTATTGGCCATGCATTGGAAGAACCGCGACATTTGATCTGCAGATACCATCATCAGACGTCACCCCGATGTATTACACCCGAAAAGTATTTGTTTACAATCTGACCGTTTACAATAGTGTGCCACCAAATGATGCATTTTGCTTCTGTTGGACGAACGAAAGAAGGGGTACTTCTGAAATTGGCCTTTGTCTGTTTAATTATTTAAAGGATCTATCAAAAAACGCGACTGAAGTTGCTTTATGGTCTAACACATGTGGAGGCGAAAACCGGAATAAACATGTAGCAGCCCTTTTGCTGTATACTGTTCAAGTTACTTATATTCAAGTCATAGATCATAAGTTTCTAGAAAGTGGCATGGAGTTGGATTCCATGCACAGCGCTTTAGAAATGGCTAAAAAACGTATTTCTGTTTATACTATGCAAGATTGGATGAACATTTTTCAGATGGCAAGGTCAAATCGAAATAAAAATAAACCAAGTGAACCTTATAATGTTAATGAAATTTACAGACTTTTACGATCTGAAGCATTTATCGCTTTTCTTTCAAGGAAACACAACAAAAGAGGTAAATGGGCAGGCTGTTAACTGGTTGTTGATAAAGAAAACCTGCAAAAAAATTATTTCAAACACAAACACCCAGATGAGTACAGTCAAATAAACTTATACAGCAAGGGAAGGCCGCCGTCTTTACTTAAACAACTTAAAAAATTGTACAAAAATTTACTACCTATTAGTGTCTAGAAAAAAAAATTATCTTTTAAAGCTTTGTAAATTTTTCTCCTTTCAACTTCCACTTATACCTAAAGTATTCCATGGCTGGTATAAATCTCTGCCAACTTCTACAACAGCCAAGGATGTGATGACCTTGGAACCTCTATACAAGACAGCGGTACCGATGATGATTTAATAAAAAATTCTTTATCCTCTAGGCCGAAAAGTTTTTGAATTACCATGATTCAGATTGTTCAGATGACATATCTTTGTCTTAATATGTCCATAAATGTCAATAAATGTTCCCACTAGTAGCAGGGAGAATCCATTAAGTCCATATTATTTGACATCTTGTATTTTTTCAAAATAAATGTTTGGTTCTTAATTTATCGTTTTGTTTAGTATCCCTTATCCTTGCTTACACCTTATAAAATGTTAAAAGTGTTATTAAAAGCATGTTGGTTCAAAACCTAATTTTTCATGTGTATTCAAAAATTAAAATTTTTCTCAAAATCATCATTTACGCACTTAGTGGATTTTCGCTGTACGCTCACGATTTATTTTCTTATTTTTTAGTCGTAGACCAACATTAAAAGTAATCCCAATCAAGAGCCTCGCTTTTTAGTATATCTTATGTTTGTCAATTAATCTATTATGGCCAACGGATCATAACAAAATTCCATATATGTAGAAAAAAAAACCGTTACCAGTATCCTGGATGCTATTTTGGCCTTGGCGAATGCGCAATTATTGTCATTTTGAGAGTGTTATTTTGTTTTGTTTTTTTTTTTAATTTTGATGATCCTAGTTAGGACATAAAAACAAAGTTATGAAATAATTCTATTGTCATCAGCTTTTGACCCCCATACAAATTTTCAAGTTAATCAGACTTTGGTAAAAATTAAATTGAAAAATTCCGTTACATAAATACATAGATACATGGATACATAGATACATAGATACATTGATACATACAGATCAAGCTAATAAAAGCGTGGTAAAAAGAAGCAAACCAACTCTTAAACCTCGAGAAGACGAAAATACACAAAATAAGAACTTATGTCACATAAAACATAATTTATATACAGGGTGTCCGGAAATTCTGTTCGTATATTTTAAGAGGTGATTTTACACAAAAGTATATGAAAAAAAGTTTATATGAACATATGTCTGGAAATGTCTTCTAAGGGCGTTATGGCCCTTTGAAGATGGTCTTTAAAAACTTGTTTTTATTTTTTATCTCGAAAACTCTGTTAGATAGAGCTATGATATTTGATATACGAGTTACTCTCAATAAAAGCAATAATCGCCACCATCTGCGTAATTGAAATTTTAAGCAGTGGTGCGTGAACAGGGGCGTACCCAATTTAATTTGGCCCTATTTTTTGTTCTTGGACTTTTTTGACTTTCTTATTTCGAATTAAGATATGTGATATTGTTTAAAAAGGCATTCTTGGAAAATTTTGCCAGACTAACAGTTCTCGAGTTAGCGAAGAAAATACTACATTATTACTATCTCAAGTGTGTTTTCTTAAGAACGCATTAAAGTAGGCGTTGACTGCCATGGAAACAATCGAAAGTCAATTTTGCCAGTGTTTACTTATTAAATTGTCAAAACTGTTTAATTGTCAAATCGTGTTTCCAAAGATATTTTTTTATGGCGGAGTATTCATTCTTTGAAATGGCTGATAGGCATTTCATGTACGGCAAGGCAAATAGTGTGCCGTGACTCGCCGATTCTATGAAGAAGCTTTTCCCGATCGCAATTTCAAAAACTTTATTCGTTTGCACAGACTGGAAAATGATCTTGTTGCCGATCGTAGTAACTGTGGAAGAAATCGCACCACTCGGCCCGTAGAGGCGGAGGAACGAGTTTTAAAACAAATTGCCGCTAATCCAGGGTCTAGTACAAGGCGAATCGCATTACAGGAAAATGTTCCAAAAAGTGTCGTATGTGAAATATTGCACGAACAACTTCTCCATCCTTATCGCTTACAAAGAGTGCAAGCACTTAAGCCCCAAGACTTACAACCAAGAGTTCAATTATGTGAATGGATGCAAAGAAAATGTCGGCAAAATCGCTTGTTCCTTCGTAGAGTTTTATTCACAGATGAAGCGGGGTTTACACTTAAGGGTATTGTAAACTTTCATAATAACCATGTATGGGCGGATGAAAATCCGCATGCGCTAGTCGAAGTAGGTTCCAAGATAAATTTTCGATTAATGTGTGGGTCGGGATTATAGGCGATCGATTAATAGGACCTTATGTTATGCCCCAACGACTCAAAAATGCTAAATACGTTTGATGGTCAAACGTATTTAGCATTTTTGCAAAATGTTCAACCAGAGTTACTTGACGATGTGCCTCTCGGAGATAGATTAGAAATGTGGTTCATGCACGACGGAGCCCCGCCCCACTTTAGTATCTTAGTCGTGAATATTTAAATCAAACTTATCCTGACAGATGGATAGGACGAGGAGGTCCTACGCCTTGGCCTCCTCGTTCTCCAGATCTTAATCCATTAGATTATTTTCTATGGGGTTTTCTAAAAGCCTTAGTCTATTTAAGGCCTATTACTAGTGTAGAACAATTGGAGCATCGAGTGATAGAAAAGTGTCAGTACATACGAAACAAACAAGGTATTTTTGCAAGAGTGAGAGCATCAATGAGAAATCGTTTAAACAGTTGTATTGATATGGCTAGAAGCCATTTTGAACATTTGGTTTAAGTTTGACTGTTTTCACGGAAGTTAAAACCCTACTTTAATGCTTTCTTAATAAAACACATTTTAGATAGTAATAATGTAGTATTTTCTTCGGATCACTCTAACTCGAGAACTGTTAGTCTATATTTTCCAAATATACCTTTTTTATGTAAATAATATCAGGCGAAATGAGAAAGTCAAAAAAGTCTGACAACAAAAAATAGGGCTAAATTAAATTGGGTGCGCCCCTGTCCACGCACCACTGCTTAAAATTTTAATTACGCAGTTGGTGTCAATTATTGCTTTTATCGAGAGTAACCCGTATACCAAATATACAAGCTCTTTTTAACAGGGTTCCCGAGATAAAAAATAAAAACCAGTTTTTGAAGACCATCTTCAAAGGGCCATAACGCCCTTAGGAGGCATTTCCGAACATATGTTCATATGAACTTTTTTTCATATATTTTTGTGTGGAATCAGCTCTTAAAATATACGAACGGAATTTCCGGACACCCTGTATAGTAAAAGGATGAAAAAGTAATAATTTAAAACAAATACAAATTTTAAGCCTAACTCTAAGAGGAGTATCTCAATAATCCAGCTTTATTTTCAAATTCCAGCATCTGATGATATTTAGATATTCCCGAAACGTCCTTAATCAACAATAGCTACTTCGTGATAAGCCAGTTGTATGGCGGCACAATTAGGAATACGTTTACTTTACTGGTCGTGCTGTTTATGCCAATTGACGCAAAGTTACAGATTATGTTGGTATTGTATAATGTTATTGCAATATGGATTAGTTTACAATGTGGTTTTGGATTAAATGTGTGGAACTAAAGACGTGCTTGCAACGATGTGATTATTTTGGACTTAATTTTATACCGGGTGGTGCATCGTTTATCGGGATATAGGAAATTCGATGTAATTTTTACTAGGGTTAATTATTGGCTTCCCTAATTATTTTGGAAAAAAATTTCTTGAAGTTTATTGAAGGGCATGTAAATCTACGTCCATGGTAAAAATTTTAGATTTTTCGGTAACACCATTTGCGATTTAGTCGCTAATATATTTTTAAAATTGTTTCTTTATTATCGCCTCATATTTATAAATGGATAACAATGAAATTGATGAATATTTAAAATTTTTCTTGAATCTTAAATTTATTTTTAACATATGAATTGTAATAGTACTAATAATTTTTGAGATTTGTTACTTTACTTCAGTTTAACTTAGCTTAATTTGTCTGCATAAATACAAGTTTAATTCTTTGGCTGTACAGGGTCTTTGATTATATTTATGTGGCTTCTGGGGCCTTTATTTTTAAAGACGGAAAAAAAAGTTTAAAAAAAAATTGGTTTTCCATATTATCTTTAAAAATTTTCAAAAGAATATCGCAATAAAAAAAATTTAAAAATATAGGCAGCTTCAACTTTTTTAAATGGACACCTGTATATTATGCGCTTCAATAATTTTTTTCTGATTTAAAATATATATATATATATATATATATATATATATATATATATATATATATATATATATATATATATATATATATATATATATATATATATATATATATATATATATATATATATATATATATATATATATATATATATATATATATATATATATATATATATATATACATTAATGATATTTGGATGAACCATTTTTGAGATATTTAAGCCTAAAATATAAATAAATTGAAAAATTATATATTAGTATCAAGAAGCTATGAAAACAATAAATTGTTTTAATAAATTTGAGTATTATAGCAAAAAGTTTTAAATATTCTTTTAACTTAAAAGTATTTGTATTCTTTTTTGTCGTTTGGGCTATAGAACAAAAATCTCTATTATGCATCTTTTTTATGATAATTAAATAATTGACGACAGTCAAAGGAATATTACTTATTATATCCTAACAACGGGTACCATCTAAGATACTATTAAATACATAGTAGGAAAGTTTATTGAACGAAAAGCTTTTAAATGAAGAAAAATGCGACATGAAAACAAGGTTTTGGATATCCTCGTTTTTTCAGGATAATTATTATATTTTTCTATTACTAAATCTTTTAAAAATTTTGAAAATCCTGAAATATTAATCTCGGAGGGCATCTAAACTTAATAAACATATTATAAAATTTATTTAACCTTAAAATTTTACAAATTTTATTCTATAAATTATGTCCGTTAGAACCTTTCTGCAAACCATGCAGGACCGACCTAAGTATGCATTCGAAATAGCTAGGTTTATGCAGCAGGATCCAAAGTTTTTAAACAAAATTCTATTTACCGACAAGTCTTCCTTCACTTTAGCAGGAATGTTTAATCACAAAAATAAACAATATGGGTCCAAAGAAAACCCTCACCAAATTCAGCAACATAACAATTCTATTGTTTCCATGGCTTTCTTGATACTAATACGAAACTTTTTTGTAATTTATTAATAATTTAACCTAAAATATCTCAAAAATGGTTCATCCAAATATCATCAATGAATATTATATTTGAAATCAGAAAAAAAAAGATCTTTCATTGTTTCAATTAAAAAAGTTAAAGTTGCCTATATTTTTCCATTTTTTTATAGCGATATTTTTTAACTGATAATTTCAAAAGATAATATGGAAAAAATCCTACAATTTTTATTTAAAACATTTTTTTCCGTCTTTAAAAATAAAGGCCCCAGAAGCCACGTAAATATAATCAAAGAACCTGTACAATTTTTTGATAATGATAAACCACTAAATTTCAAAATGGCAACGTTAATTTACAACAAACTGGTATTTTTATTATTTTTTATAAAATATAAAGAATAAAGTAACAATTTTTAAAAATATATTACCATCTAACTCGCAAACCGTGTAACCGAAAAATCTAAAGTTTTTACCATGGACGTAATAATTTCAGTAATGCCACTTTAGATATTCTAATAAAGTTTGGCACACATGTACTATGAATCAAGAGGCATTTTTTAGTGTACTACATTTTTTTTATCTTCACCAGTGGCGTTCGTACGGAATTTGATCTGCCTATTTTGGCAGATATTGATGGTACGTTACTAATTTCTCTTGAAATAAAAAATAGTTTTGAAATCCCCAATCATTTATGTATAAGCAAAGTTGATCACTTGATTTTTTTCAATTCGATGCACGGTTTTGGCTTAAAAAAATAAAAATTATTTCTCTGCATGATCATAACAATATCACTATGCAAAGAAATATCTAGATTTAATTTTTCCAGATGAAAACCGTGCGTCGGACTAAAAAAATTAAGAGCTCAAATATGCTCATAATTTTTTTAGTCCGACGCACGGTTTTCACCCAAAAAAAAAAAAACGGAATACGATCGGCTCTAGCTCTTAGACCATATATTCCGCCCGACGATGCACCACCCGCTCTTTGCCTATTAGGAAATTATGTTACTATACAGGGTATTTCTTTAATATTGGGTAACAGTCGGACGAACTCCTTGGTTAAAAATACGAAATTAAATGCCCATAAACATATGTTTTAAACTTCTTAACTCTTGAACTATAGGGCAGAAAAGTTTAAAGAAAAAAAATAATAATTTTAATTTTTTAAAAGTGGATAAACATAGAGGTATGAAATTAAGGATAGATGTTTATGTTTTTTTAAAAGGTTTTTTTGTGAATACAATCCTTAAATTTTTTAACAGGAATACCAAATAAAGGCTCAAATTTTTTCCAACCCTCAATTATTTTTATTGTATTTTTTTTTTAATTGTAAAATGCTATTCGTATTAATAATTATTAATTTGTTTATAAAATAGCACAATTTAAATTAAATAGACAAACCATTTTTAAATAATATATAATAGTTAAACATTCTAATAACAAAAATAATTTTGCTTTTTTAAAATTGCCAACCACTTTATAAAACCGGCCACATTTAAAAAAAATCATTTGAATTTTTTTTTAAAACGGCTAGTGTTTTTTCCATTTATAAATTGGTCTCAAATACGACCACTTCTCAAAGATGATTGGATAAAGAAAATTTAATCTAAAAAAAACCTAACGACAACTAACCAAAAACTAACCAGAACTAGGTAATAGTTTGGAAGTTGTTGTTTTCCCCCAAGCATCCTATTTAGTGGTAAAAATGTATTTCTTGGTTTGTCCAAATAGGATGCCTTTGGGAACCTAAACAACCCCAACTATTACCTAGTTCTGGTCGTGTGTTGGGTTTTGCTTTTAAATTGAAATTTTCTTTATCAAAAAAAATCTTTTAGAATGTTGCTCTATTTATCGGGCCCGGGGTTTAAAATGGCTAAAAAAACTAGCCGTATATAAAAAAAATTTAAAATAAACATATTTAAAAAAATGGCCGCCCTTTTTTTTAAAGTGGTAAATTTTTAAAAAAAAAAAATTTTTGAAAAAAATAATTTTTTTAAAATTTATATATATATATATATATATATATATATATATATATATATATATATATATATATATATATATAAAATAAAAAAAAAATATTTTTAAAATAAAAAAAAAGCAATAAAAAGACAGCCAAGAAAAAAAATTATATCCCTGTAGGGGACCTTCTTTTTACTCCACTATCTCGCCCTCTTCTACCTAACGGGTTTAACTTTGTTCCAAAATGGCTAATATATTATCGATTCGTTTTTTTCCCAAAAATTTTGGATTTTCCCCTTATTTCACCCCTGTATCTAATGGTTGTCGCCTGCGCGGGCATATTTAACAATACTAAATGAACATATTTTTTAGGAAACTTCA
This sequence comes from Listronotus oregonensis, assembly GCA_019359885.1. Classification (NCBI taxonomy): domain Eukaryota; kingdom Metazoa; phylum Arthropoda; class Insecta; order Coleoptera; family Curculionidae; genus Listronotus; species Listronotus oregonensis. Next base: position 64,166 of record JAHBCN010001358.1, read on the forward strand.
TATTACTAATGTACATCGGCTCTGCTCTTAGACCATATATTCCGCCCGACGATACCACCGCTCTTTTTCCCATTAGGAAATTATGTTTTTTATACAGGGTATTTCTTTTTAAATTGGGTAACAGTCGGACAACTCCTTGGGGTTTAAAAAACGAAATTAGTGCCCATAAACATATGTTTTAAACTTTTTAACTCCCCTTAACTATAGGGCGAAAAGTTTAAAAAAAAAATAATAATAATTTAATTTTTTAAAAAATTTGGGAAACATAGGATGAAATTAAAAGGTAGATGTTTATGTTTTTAAGGTTTTTTTAGAACAATCCTTATAATTAACTGCTACCCTAAAAAAGGCTTGAAATCTGCAACCCTCAATGGTATTTTTATTGTATTTTTTTTTTTTAATTGTAAAAGTGCTGACTTCGTATTGAATACATGTATTCAATTTGTTTACTCGAAAATAGCACAATTTAGGAATGAAATGGAGACAAACCATTTTTTAAATAACCTATAAATAGGCTGCAAACATTCTGAATGTAACAAAAACATCCTTTTAATCTTAACCGAACGATGATATCTTTTTCATTAATAGCACACTTGTTCGCACGTCCGAGGGCCAATATATGCTCTAATATAATAATATATTTATTCGACTTACATCAGATACTTTTTAAACTCTCCAATCAACAATATTTGAAATTTAATATGATGTTTTAATTGGCAAAACAAACGTTTTAATATATTAAAAAAATATATTTAAAACCAAAGCAAAGTATAAGATCACATTTTAATTCTTCTCCACCGCAGTTGTGTTTTAACATTAAATTATTATCCTTAGTATGAGCATGAGCTACCGAAATAACCATTTAAAACATAATAAAATAATAATAATATTGCTAAAAAAAATCTATCTAAAGATAGCAATAGCTTAAATCCCTCTAAATATTTATAAATTCTTTGGATACATATTTTAAGTTTTTGGGAAAATTTAAATATAAAGTCTATCTATAAAATTAACGCTCTGGTTTTTGTAAACAATCTTTAATATATATTTTTTTCTGGGCGCCATATTGAAGCACACATATAAGTAACAATACCTTGATAAGGCAAAGAATATTTTTTAACGTAAATCTGGCAAATACATGTCGATTTTTACTCCTAAATAAAAGAAACACAGAAAAGTTAATATTGTACTAATTATTGTGTAATATTATAAATATAAATATAAAAACATTTAAAATAAATTATGAAAATAAATTTAAAATAAAAATCAAAAGCAATTAAATTTATATCTTTATGTTTAATATTATTTTAGAAAATCCTTAATTGCTGATAATTGTTTTTTTTTGAAAATCTACATTTTTTAATTGCAATATCAATTATTTTAATTGCTCGTCATTATAACTTCTGATAGTTATAATCGTTTATAATTGGACCAAATGGAGGGAAGCAGTAAGACCGACTAGTAATTAAAATGGAAAAAACCGGAAAACCCAGATGCCCATTATATGAGAGCTAAACGATGAAGGACGTTATAAACCAGAATGGTTGTGTTACATTAATTAGTAACATATAGACACTTCCCCGCACAAAATTTTCGATTGGGTTTAATGATTTATAATTGTTTTATTTGTATTTAATTTTGTAAAATTTTTCATCAGTTTGAGGGTACATGTATTGACATTGTTTCTTATTATTCTAATAATACCTACTCTTTGCTTAAGTAATATTATACATGGGCAACTAAAAACGTTGTATTTTGTCCTAGTTATTTAAAAGTACTTTCTTATAATCTGAGAGGTATTCCTAAGTTTTTGTTTTTTTAATTACCCCATTATCTTTTTTTTTTGTAAGAACTGCACAATTTAAAGTAAACAAAAACAATAATTTTAAAGTTCTTTAAAAAAAATTAAACGTAATAAAATTATCTAAAAACAGAAAAAAAAACAATTAAGTAGCTGGTATGTCCCCTTTCGCAACAATGACAGCTTGCAATCTTCGTATCATCCTTTCCTGGGAAACAGTCTAATATTCCTCTCCCGGTGCCAACCTTAACTTTCCAAGCGGCATAGGATGGCGAAGAACGGCTTTTTTGAATTCATTTCACAAACGCTCAATCGGATTGAGATCTGGACTGCATGTCGTCCATTCCCATCTTATCCAGATACTCATTTACTACTTGTACAACATAAGGTCTAACGTTATCGTCAATTTAAATTGGTTCCCAATGAAAGGCGCAATGGAACCACCACATCTTGGGGAACGTCTTTGTTGTAATGATGGGCGTTTAGAGATTTACTTTTAACTCCACCTCCGTTTAATTTTTACCGTTGTGCTATATCAATTAATTAATTTTTTCTAAATTGTAAATGTAATTCAAATAGTGCATGTGTCTGTACAACTGTCAATACAACATGTACCTACAAACTGATGTTAAAATCCTAAAAATCGGAATACACATAACAAGTTATAGATCATCAACCTGAATCAACAATCTAAGGTGGCGGAATTTTGGGCATATTTTTTAAAAACTTTTTGTTTCAACATTTTTAAAATTTATTATTAAGCTTGCTTTAAATATAAATAAAAGTGTGCATTACACTAAAACTATAATTTAACGAATAACATAAAAAAATTATTTATCGCTTAATAACTATTTTTTAATCTGTGATTTTTAAAATAAGATAGATTCCTAGTATACTTATTTTTCTGCAATAAACTAAGTTAAATAAATGTATAATCAGAACAAATATTTAAAAAGCAACCTCAATGAAGACAAAGAAAAACTTTAAACTTTTTTTTACCTTAGAAATAACTGTACAATATTTTTCTACTTTTATGCGGTTATGTGTGTATTATTTTGCAGTTGTTTTGCTTTAATAGGACTTTTTTAAGAGAACGAAGGATACTAAAGATGGAACGATTAAAAGCAAAGTAATTAACCCAACAACTTTCCCATTCATTTTTCATTGCGAGTTTATTCTAAGTCCAGATGTCGCAAAGCTTTTTTTTTCATCATTAGTGAAAATAATTGTGAGGTTCATTAGAGAGTTTTAAATGTTTAGTTGTTCAAGTAAGTTGTATTATTTAACTTTAATTTTCCTTTGGCGGAAATTACCCATGTTTAAATCTAAAAAATAATAATGTTTTACACAATAAGTGGAAATTCCTGTGTTTTTACGGTATAATAGAGCTTTAAGGGGAAGAAGGTGGAAGGGAGAGTCAAAAATGTATACTTCATTTAGGTCTCTAGGAGCAACTGTTTTCAAGATAAACGCACTTTAAAGGACCCAGCCATTTTTCTATGGAAAATGGGTTTCGACAAATTGTTTTCAAACTTTGCAAAGTAATAGTTTTCAACACGCTGATCAAAAGTCTCCACGGGCCCAAACCCAAAAACTTCTCTAACCACCTCAAAACCAGCCTTAAATGTCACTGGGGATTTAAAGACTTTTGAGGGTAATTTGAGGGGTTGGGAAAGGGGTTTTGGGTTTTTTGTGCCCGTGGATTTTGATCACGTGTTGAAATATTATTTTTCAAAGAAATTGGTCAAAACCCATTCTCCATAGAATAATGGCGGTCACTTTAAGTGGTTTATTTTAAAAAATGCTCTAAGACTAAATAAAGTATACTTTTTTGACCAAAGGAATTGTAACTTTTTTAAATAAACAGGTCAAATTAGTAAGTTTAAAAAAAGTTAAGCCATCCAAAACACTACTAGCAACATTAAAAGTTTGGACGAATTTGAATTTCTTGCCTCAAAGAACCCCCAAATCACAAATTTTGTACCGCCATGTCATTTAGTTAAGAAATTATTACATAAAAAAAAAACAAAATTAAAGTTTGACATCCTGTATCTTAGTTATTATCAACTTTCGGTAAGGCAAGTTTACGTTAATTGCATTTTTCGACTTTTAATATTTTATATATATATATATATATATATATATATATATATATATATATATATATATATATATATATATATATATATATATATATATATATATATATATATATATATATATATTATATATATTAAAATAATTTATTAAAAAAATAAATATTTTTTTAAACAATAAAACCTTTCTTTAAAGCTACGCTTCATTTGTTATTTCTTTATGGCCTTATCTAGAATTTCAAGTAATTAAAATCATGGCTATATATTTTGTTTTATCTCTGAAACTTCTATTTCCGCAAACTTTATTTATTGTGTAACATTATAATTTACAACTTTAATCAAAATCAGAAATAAAGTTTCAGTTTTAACGAACTACTAAGGAAATGTGCATCATTAAACAAAACTACAAGATGGTGCAAATAATCGTTTTTTATTTCTACTTTGGTGGATTTTACCGTAATATACAGTTACCTAACTGCCATTTTAATCTTTCTCTTACTGAGAAACCTTAAGGGCTTGCTTTATTAAAACAAAAACATACAAGTACTTAATAAAGTTTAAAGTTGTACTTTGTTTGTTTGAACATGATACGAAACTTTTCAGCTGTAGTCCCAAAACTGCGCAACAAAAGTAGCTATGTGTGAAATTAACTTAAGTTCAATTTTTTACTGACCTCCTTAAACGCTGAAACAGTTTGTGCATAAACAAGAACTTTTATTAAGAGTAGAATAAAGTAAATAAGTTTTAATTCACCAAAAATTTACAATGACGTCAAACAATAACCACGTGTTCTCCACAAAAATGTGATTAAGACTATGGTAGTGACAGTATACTGAGAAACAAAGAATGGTTTAAAAATATTAATATACAATTTGGTTTAGTATAGGCACAAACAGTCCCACAATGGTTGGTTAAAAACACACAGCGGCAGGCAAAGCTTTTTATCAAAGGCTTTTCACCCATGTCTACTTCGGACCTTCTAAAGTACAGTCGCACAGCAGTAAGGATAATGGTAGGTCAACTTGCATGGCATGCAGACTAAACAAGCACCTAAAAAAATAAACCTGACAGAGGATATCCTATGTAGGGTCTGTCAGGAGGAAGAATAAACACCAAAAAAGGTTTGGGAGTGCGAGGCACAATGCGGGCTAAGGTTAACGGGGGGAGGTAAAAGAGAAATATAAACTAACAAGATGTAGGCAGGAGCCTATTACCTATGGATTAATAAAAAAAACGGAATTGATAAAGCCCTTTAAAACAGTTCAAGTACCACAATAAATCTAACAAAGTTGCAGTGGTAAAGAACTTTTTTGCCAACTTCAAATATATAATCTACATGCATATCTGATAAATAATAAATGTGTTTAGCCAGATCGGCTTACCAGTAAGAGAATTATTGACCCCTCTGGGCATTGTTTTGATGTGGTGATCGCCACTTTTACTAACCTGAAGGGTACAAAGCTACAATTTTGCCATGATTAATTTAATCAATGGCTGGCAGGGCTAACATGGTTTCAAAACTCTTTTATAAGACCTCAAACTTTTCGAATTTTGTTGAAAAAAATAGGATATTTTTTTACTTATTTTTTTTTACGGAAAAACTATTAATGGTCAAAATTTTTAATTTAATCTAATGCGAGTGCATCGTGGCAAGAATTCAAGTTGCTGAGTAGAAATTTTAAGAAAAAATTTTTTTAATTTATTACAAGTGTTAAATTTGTTTATAAATTTTCGCTTTATGTATAAAAAATTTTTTGAAAAACCTTCCAATTTATTGAACCATTTACCTTTTAAAAAATTTCTTTCGGTTTTTTTCATGACAGCAGGGGGAAAAATGAAAGCAATTCTGGTGACGAGTTAATTTTAATCGGAGTTTGTTTTTTAACCTTTTTTTACTTGCCTGAATGTATATGTGATGTATGTATATGTATGTATGTATGTAACGAAACTTTTAACGAATTTTTACTCATTTCAAGAAGTCCTAAAAATGTTTATAGGGGTCAAGACCGATGACAATACAATTATTTCCCAACTTTTTTCAATGTCGTGATTAGGATCATCAGAATAAAAAAACAAAAAGTCTAGGGGGGGTCTTTATTAAATTTACAATTTTTAAATTTAGTGTCTTACAAAAAGGTTTTATGAAAAAAGTAAATCACCCACGCTTTTTAACTTTAATTTAATCATTTTTAAAATTTTTTATTTTATTTTATTTTTTTATAATTAAAATTTTTTATAAAAATTATTTTAATATAATTATAATTTATTATTAAAAAAAATTTATAATAATTAAATAATTTTAAAAAATTTTTTAAAAATTTATTTTTAAATTAAATTTTTTTTTTTTTTTTTAAAAAATTATTTTTTTAAATTTTAAAATTTATTTTTAATATTTTTATTTTTAAAAATTTTAACAAAAAAAATAATTAGAACTCATTGGTTAAAAATTTTTGAATTTGGTAAATTAAAATTCTAAAAACCCAAGAGGGAAAAACAACCAGTATTTAATATTAATAAATTTTATTATAAAAAAATTTAAATAATATCTAATAATTTTTTATAAAAATATTATAAATAAATAAAATTAAATAAAAAAAAAAATATTTTATTTTTTTAAAAAAAAAAAAATTTAAAAAAAAAAAAAATATATATATATATATATATATATATATATATATATATATATATATATATATATATATATATATATATATATATATATATATATAAAATTATATATATATTTATAAATATATAATATAATACTTAAAAATTATGTTCTACCTTTTATTGGTTTGATATAAAACGTTTTTTTAGTTTTTTTAAACTATAATTTATTTTTAATCATCTTCAGTGGAGGCATATTTTTTATTTTTGCGCTGAGATAATTGTATATTTACCCAAAACTATGTTAAATTGAGATATAACTCATTGACCTTACAACCCAAAAAAAGTTCCAAAAAAAAAGTAATTCAATTACAATTGCCAATTACTCTTGTAAGTAGTAGTAAATTACAAGTACCAATATCTAGCATGTTTGTTAAAAGTAATTTAATTATTAACTAAAACTAAAAGTTATTGATTATTTTAGCAATTACTTATTTAAATTGCCAAATATTAAACACGATATACTAAACAAATAAAATATTTATACAATAACTCATACGCGCACGTCACACTTTTCAAACTGCTTTCTAAGTTTAACATTAAATGACTCAAAATAAAAACCCACCTCAAACATTAACAGATTTTTCCACACAAAAAAGTATAAAAAAGGTGGGAAAAAATCAATCAAAAATAAATCAGCCCGGAGGCGGCGTTCGCCGAATTGAAAGGCCCGGTGTTTCAAGATGCTCTTTCTGGCTGGCCAAAATTTCTAGTTTTCCATAAAGAGAGATATTGAATTTTTTGTAAATTTAATTATTTATTAGCTAATTAAATTAATTTCTTACTTTTTAAATTTCATTATAAGTAATAAAATTATTTTAATAATTGAATTATTGGGGTTTTAAAAAAGTTACCAATTACAATAAATATCGTTTAATTATAATCCAAAGAAATTTTTTTTAAAAAGTAATTAAAAAAATTAATTCAATTACCAAGAAGTAATTTATTACGATTTTTAAATTATTTTAATTCAATTGGGCACTTTGCAACCCAAAAAAAACCCTTTTTCTACAATACCTACTCTAAAAAAAGGTACAAAAATATGTCCCGGTTAATAAATAACAAAAAAATATATACAGAATTTTTTTTTTTTTACTTTTAGTCAGCAGTATTACTGAATGAGAAATGAAAATATAACTCAATCAAAAAAAAATAAAAAATTTTAACACTAGCATTAAACAGATGCGGGGCCCGAATAAAAATTTTTTTCCCTATTTCGCACTGGGGACCAAAGGTGTGGTTCCTTCCACGCGGCCCCGTCGCAATGCGACTAACGCATGCGGCCGCCGTTTAATCAGGTGGTTTCTTAGGACCGCGGCTCAAACTCGCGATAGCAAAATTATAGCAAAATATATTTATTATTATAAGAAAAAGAGAATGACGAAATACTATTACAATTAGCCAACCTGAAACATAGCAATGCTCCGGCATTTTCAATATTTCAACAAAGACGCGATGAGGGTTGTTATACTACCTTAATAAATACACAGTTTAGTTTTGTTCTTGACTTAATAAAAGACGATATAAAGTCCGAGCTATACAACAGAATTAAATACCTATCCAATAACCCCACAGGAAAAATTAGCCATTTTATTAAGGTAAATCTGTACAGGGTGTACCAAATTCGAGTCTTATCATTAGGATCTCGGAAACTTGAAGAGATACGAGGTCGGTTAAATAAAGGCAAAGTTGCGCAATATGATGCTAATCAAAACGCCACTTTAGAACTTTAAAATTTTCGAATACTTACTTTGGGAAAAAACCGATTATTCGCGATTTCGTTTTTATTTTTTTATGACTTTATTTGAATGGATGTAACAAAATAACTTTTACATTTTCATTGCTACTTTTTCTGTTCTACAAGATAGTGTTATTAGATTTATACACCGACGTTTCGTCTTTGAGCTGCCATCATCAACTGTTTTTTAAATACGGCCCTGGATTTTTTATTATGTATTTTAGGAGCTATTAAGTTCCCAAAACCAATAATGTATTGCACTTATTCGAAAAATTTATATTAATGGCAATTTTCATAAGAAACCATATGTTAGAGAGAGTCAGACAACATATTTTTGGCAGAATCTTGGGAAAACATTAAACTATTTTTTTTTTAATAAGTGCGAAACATCATTGGATTTGGGATCTTAAAAGCTCTTAAAATACGTAATAAAAAATCCAGTACCTCATTTAAAAAATAAAGTTTTAATTTTAAAAAGAAAAAAACACCGGACATTCCACACAAAACAACACAAACAAAATATCAGACGCAGACACGACTGCAGCTACACTGCTTCTTCAGCAGTCCAGTCGCATCAATCGCAGTCGTTGACAGCGGACGCATACGACGGTCGCTCGGAACAAAACAGTCACATTTAAAAACATGAGTAGCAGTGCTTTGCGGCTAACGTAGTGCGTTAGCCTCATGCGGCGGCCGCGTGGAAGGAAACATACCTTAAGGCTGCGGTCAGAGTAGCATCGTATTTGGCCGAATTTATTTTCGGCCGTTAACGGACGAAAGGGACCTGCCGAACGCTATGGTCAGGGTTGCACCGTTTTGTACCAAATATTAGTTTTTTTTTGAAAATTCGATTAAAGTTATTCTGGTTTTTTTTATTAATATTATTTTACTTTAAAGTTAAATAGAATGAATTTGCAAGTGTTACTGCAGAAATAAGTACGTCATGCTGCTATTATTTAACAAAAGAAAGGATATCAGGTTACTTATATTTTCAGATCCAAGAAAAGGTTTGGTGAATATCACACTCTTTTTCCACAGTTATTAGAACAGCCGGAAAAGTATTTTGAATATATGAGAATGCGTAATGAAACGCAATTTTACTACGAAAACTAAACTAATCAATTTTTCGCAATCCACCATCTTCGGAAAGGCACTATTTGTCAACCTCTTTAAAATTGGTCAAATACCACCGAAAAAAACAAATTAATTTGAATTTGTCCGATGACAGATATTTTCGGCCGAGAGTATCGGTCAGAATCTGGTTGCACTGTAACCAACTTAATAAAGTCATATGGAATTTAATTTACCACAGACATCGGTCAAACACGGCTGAAAATAAATTCGGCCGAATGCGGTGCTACTCTGACCGCGGCCTTATGTTGGATTTAGTGCTCGACCGACAGTCAGCGCTGACATCGGTCCAACGTAGTTGTATCAATGAAAATGTTTAATCGACTACGGTGCAGAGCACCTAGCAGTCTATCAGCTCTGCACTGTAATTGATCATACATTTTAATTGATATAGCTACGTTCGACCTATGTCAGCACTGACCGTCGGTCGAGCAGTAAATCCACCCTTAGAAATAGGTAAAAAACACGCAATAGACTCCATACGAGAAAAAAGCTAATGTTTCGATCGCGCATCAGGTTTTGTATTAAAGTAGGTCAAAGTTTCGTGTAAAACTGTGTATAGGTTTTTACAACAATACAAATTTTCCGATCCAAGTATAATTTTTAACTAGTATATCGTTTTTTAGATATTACAGAAATACGACACAAGCCTAAAATCAACTGCCTTTTTTTTAAAAAGCCTTGTAGATTTCATTAGTAGTAGAAAAAACAATATATCTGCAGCCTTCTATTCAAATTTAAATAGATCAAAAAAGGCGATTTAAAGAAAAAACTTTTATTTTACTAATGTGTTTTTTACCTATTTCTAAGTGTCGTAAATAAACCTTTAAAAGGTAATTAAATGGTCTAAGAATTGGTGCAAAGGTTTTCTAAAATTTATATAAATAAAGCAAAAATTTACAATCAAATTTGATGTTATTTAAAATTCAAAAATTCATATCTCCAAACATATTTACTCTAGCAACTTGAATTTTTACCATGACATGGTAAAAACACTCGGTATTAGGTTAGAATTACTTGAAAAGTTTAGTTTTATTGGTTTTTCCTTAATGACACAAGCCTAAAATTAATTAACCTTTAATTTTTTTTTTTGAAGAGTCTTGTAGATTTCATTAGGTGGCAGAAATAACACTATCCCTGCAGCCTTCTATTTAAATTTAAATCGATCAAAAAAGGCGATTTTAAGAAAAAACTTGTATTTTTTAAATGTCTTTTACTTATTTCTAAGTGTCGTAGAAAAAAATTGTAAATTAACTTTTGAAAGGTAAATAAGTGTTTTAATAAATGGTGCGCAGTTTATCCAAAATTATTAATAATAAAGCAAAAATCAAATTTAATGTTGTTAAAAATTCAAAAATCTCCAAAAATATTTACCCTAGCAACCTAAATTTTTACTGCGATATTAGGCTAGCATTATTTAAAAATTTTAGTATTATTGGTTTTTCCATAACGACACAAACCTAAAATAAACTACCTTTTATTATTATTTGTTTTGTTTATGGCCTATAGATCTATAGGTGGTAAAAATAACACTATCGCTGTAACCTTTTATTCGAATTTAAATAGATGAAAAAAACTTGTATTTTTTAAATGTGTTTTTCACCTATTTCTAGTGTTGTACAAAAAAATCGTAAAAAAGCTTTTAAAAGGTAATATATGGTCTAATAAATAATGCAAAGTTTTTCTAATATTTATATAAATAAAGCAAAAATTTACGATCAAATTTTATGTGTGTTGAAATTCAAAAATTCATATCTCCAAAAGTAGTTACTCTCTTAACATAAATTTTTATTACGATATGGTATAAATACTCAATATTACGCTTAAATTATTTTAAAATTTAAGCATTAATAGTTTTTCCATAATAAAAAATATTGTTAAAAAATATTTTATTATCCTTTAAATCGAATATTTCCCTCATATGTTAAAGTTGCCATAAGAGGCGTGCAATTTTCGCAAAATTACGGAGTATAAAAAATGCCATAAGAGGTGTGCAATTATCGAAAAATTACAGCGAAAGATCCCGTGGTGCAGACGACGGGATCTTTTCAGCGAAAAGATCCCGTTGCTATAGTAACGATTTCAAGATGGCAGTGTTAATTGATGAAATGTGCATTTGTCATCGTGACATTTGACATATATTTTACTCTATTAACTTGGGAAATATCCTTCGGATTTACACTCGTGCATCAAAATAAACCTAAAAATTTTCCATTCAAGCATGTTGTCAGTAAAAAACTGCATTCGGTTATTTTCATATTTTGTTAAGGGGCCTTCTCCTTCGGAGTCGGGTTCTTTTGGCAAAATATGAAAATAAACTCATGCAGTTTTTTGACAACATGCTTTCGTAAAAAATTATCGGCAATTTTGATGCACTTGTGTAATTACAACCGGTAATAGCTCCGCAGAAATCGAAAATTGCATCGCAAGTTTATATTGTTAACGAAACGTCAAATCGGGTTTTCATTGTTCCCAAACGTCAGAAATGTCATATTCTGACAATTAGCGTCATGTTATTGAGTGAAAGCAGACAAAAAAGTCAATGTCAACGAAAGTTTTTATGTCACTATCGGCCGAGTGATGATCGCGTTGTTAAATTTAGCAATGGACTTAGCAGTTTAGAATGTTTAACAAAACGTCATTGTCAGTGTTATTCAATGATTTTAGTAGGCAACCTGTCAAAATCTGACATTTTGTTAAACATTCTAAACCGTTGTCAACTTAGCAAATTGTTAAAAGTTAACAACGGTTTGGAATGTTTAACAAAATGTCAGATTTTAACAGGTTGCCTACTAAAATCATTGAATAATGAATGACAATGACGTTTTGTTAAACATTCCAACCTGCTAAGTCCATTGCTAAATTTAACAACGCGATCATCACTCGGCCGTATGTGTAAGTATTTTCTGTTTAATAAAATTTTTAAATTTACTTCATTTGAGCTCTTAATTAATTCGTGAAATATTCAAATAAATTATATTCGTGCATTAAAATAACCGGATCTTTTTTTCACTTAACGTTTTTTTTTACAAATTGCAATCGTTTGTTTCCATATTTTACGAAAAGGCCCTTCTTCTGCGGAGTCGGGCTTTTTCGCGAAAATATGAAAACAAACTCTTGCAATTATAAAAAAAATATATATTTTATTCAAAAAATATTGGTAATTAAGAATTTTTTAACCACGTCAACCCCGACAAATGTATTCTTTTTAAGTAAACAATTATTAAATTAACCATACACAGAATTGTAGCTTTGTACTTAGTCAAGGCAGCTGTCAGCTTTTAGTCTTTAGTAAGATTTATATTTATTAAAATTTGCAGATAGGACCTAGTATTGTGACTAATTAAACTATTAAAAATATTCTAACAAGTGTCACTGATATATTACTTCTTAACATACCGATTTATATAAGGGCCATTAAATTATCACAAAACAGAGTCTTAAACTTGAAATTACTTAACGCTAAATTAACGACATGTTGAAAGTGCGATTAAATGCACCAGAAAATCACCAGACTGGCGGACGGGAAATTTATTGTTCTCAAAGAGTATAATTTTCTTGCAAGATTTTTATCTACTCGTTTATTAAGCTGTAACACAAACTTAAATATTTGTTTTCTTTTTATTATCTGAATAAACATCACGTAGACAGCGAAAATTACGGCGGAAATTTTACTTTTCGGTCTTACTTTTACTTTTTTACTACATAATGATACTTTTTTATGCAGCGTAACATACTTTGGTCCAGTAAATGAAGGGACAAAGCTGTAAATAAATCTGTACAGTTTTCCCTTGTGGCGGAATTCGTAGGTCTTTGGGGATGCTTGCGAGCGAGAAAAAGTTTATCAGCATTAACAGGTGGGAAAGGGCTTAAAATGGCCTCTCAAGATCGCCTTGTAGTCTACAAAAATGGACCTTATTTTTTTTTTTCAAAAAATCGATAGTTTTCGAGATAACGGGACCCAAAAGTCCTCTCATTTCAGCTGTCGCTCTACCGCTAGAATGCCGCTATCTTCATGGATTCACTTATAAGCGAGCGGACGAATTGTTCCATTACTCAGTACCTATCATTGCATATGAGTTTGGGTCCATTTTCTAGAATATTAATTAATGTAGATTTCAGTTTGTCGGATTCATTGGTATATTCTACAGAAAAAAAAACTCTTAGAGTTACGAACTATATGCATTGACGTCAAACCGCTGGCGGAGCGTAGGTCGGAAAAATGCTGAGGTTCCAGTTTTAACGCTGATGGTACACCCGTCCTGTGGAACTGTATATCAATTTTACTTTTGGTAAATATTTACTTAGGCAGTTATTAATTCTTAAAATAATAAATGTAAATGTACTTTTTGAGAGAATGACTGACCTAGCTAACAAAAAAGTAGTTAAAAAACCAAAAAGCAGACAGAGAAATCAGAAAATCGGTTATTAAAGCAAAATTCAAATGACATAAAATAAGAAATAGTCCGTGATCCGGAGCACCGATCCCAAAATTATCACCAGCCAGCTGCTACTTTATGTATCGATTAAGTGTGGCGAATCCGACAACTTTTCGTTTTATGGATATTTGAGTAACGGGGACGTTTCTCGCCGGAGGCCTAGAAAAACCAATTTAACCATTTTATGCCCAACCTGTCCTTTATGAGTTTAATTGAAAGATAATTTGGTACAGAACACGAAGAAAATTTTGTAGGACAAAAATTTTAAAGATGACACTTCAAACATGTAAATTTTATAACAATTTGTAGAAGATGAACAGCAACATATTTTTTGCAAAAATGCTTTTTGAAAAGCTCATAAAATAGATTAATATTATTGTCCGACAGAATAAATGGCCAGTTTTAGCAGTACGACGCTTCAAAATTGTCGATTGGACAACAAGCTTGGTAAAAACCGCAAATGTAACTTTACTCGCTTTCTGTATAAAATGACTTTACAACATTTACATATGATCCAGCCGTTTATTCAAAACATCGTGTACCTATGCTCCGAAAAAAAATGTACTCGATGGTTTAAAACTTCATGTTCTCGTGCATATCACATGATACACATTTTATAAGTCATGGAGTGTTTCTATATATTTAGGTGATGTTCCATCATTTAGGCTAAACTCATGTTATTTTGCAACTTTGTTATTTTCTAAAGTAGTAAGTATAATAATTTATTTTTCTATATGTTTAAATTTGCATAATTTGTAGAATCATAATCTCCTGATTTATAAAAAATTAAAAAATTTTTACTGCTTATGTCCATAACTATTTTTTTGTATTATTTCATACATTAAGTTTGAGATTTTTTTAATTTTTTTTTTGTCAGATTAACAACACTTATCAATATTACTGTCGAAAAACTGATATTTCTGTTTGAAAATGGTGTTCTTTTTCATGTGTCACTTTTGTTCGACAGCTGCTTTTCACCAAACTTGTTATTGTAAAATCGACAATTTTGGAGCTTCGAACTGCTAAAATTTGCCATTTTGCCCTCTATGATAAAGGCCCAACAATATTATTTTTGGATAGTTTTAACCTTATACTAAAAAAAAGTATTCTTGATTGACATCGATAAAATCAACTGTTTACGAGAAATAACATATCATGTTTTGTATTTTTTTTACATTATACAGGGTGTTTTCTAATTGTACGTCAATATTTAAAAAAGCAATTTTTAGGTTCGTTTTAAGAAGAAAACTTCATATAAACGTATGTCCGAAACGTCTTAACTTTTGAGATACGGGTGGTAAAATTTTTAAAAATAAATCATTTATTATTAATATCTGTAATATCACTTTACATATTTTAATAAAATTTGGCATACATGAACTATGTATTAAGAAGAATTTTTTAGTGTATTTTTTTTATTTGCCAGGTCAAATTCTGTACGAACGCCACTGGTAGAAATAAAAAAAATGTGGTACACTTAAAAATGCCTCTTGATACATAGTACATTTATGCCAAATTTCATTAAAATATCGTGGTAGTGGTATTACAGATATTAATAATAAATGATTTATTTTTAAAAATTTTACCACCCTGTATCTCAAAAATTAAGACGTTTAGGACATTTCTCGTAAACAATTAATTTTATCGATGTCAATCTGGAATACCTTTTTTTTAGTTTAAAGTTAAAGCTATCCAAAAATAATATTGTTAAGTCTTTTTCATACAGGGTGTTAAAAAAATTGCTATTATTGTGTCAGAGCTAGTCCGTCCCTGGCAAACTAAATAAGCCATTTTAAGAAGACTTATCTGTGACCACCATATTAAAAAATATTAAATTACGCCTAGTATTTTAAAAGTTATTTAAACGAAAACGATTTCCAGGGGCGTCTGTTATGTACCTGTATTTCCGTAGGGAGGGTCATAGGAAAAAAGTTTATGGGAACTTATCATAATATTTTTAGGTTTTCTATTAGATTCCGAGAGATCGCCCACATATTTTGGACACCCTGTATAATTATATCTCTATATTTAATAATTTATTTTTGAAATAAAAGCCATTTATTATTAAAATTGTTATATAAAAGTGCCTTTAAAGTATATCCCTAAACTATCTAGCTCATTTCCAAATATCTGCGCGATTTTTATACCACCAAAAAGTGCCGGGAGTCATGAAAAGTTGAAGACACTGAAAACACAATTTGTCAAAGGAAGGTAAATATATGACATGCCTAGGGCCTTTTTCCCGACTGGTGGTATTTTCTCTCTTGGTTTAGAAAATATTGGTTATATAAAAAGGACATTACAAAAATGGAAAAAAAATCAAAAATTAAGTATTTAGTTAAAAATGGTAGTTCTTTAAATTATGTTTTAATTATAGTTTTATGAAATAAAACTAAATATTCGACTTTATTTACTTAATATTACCTGATGCTGTATATTATTTAAACTATTTTACTATATACTTATAAAATGCATTAATTTTTTTATAGCAAATAAGTAACACCCACTGAAGGATATCCACAAAAATATTTTTTATAAAAGTTATTCATTTTTACAAAATTCCCTTTTCTTTCCTTTTATATCAAATTTCTTGAATAGGGGAATTATGGTAATAGCAAAATTTTTTAAGAATAGGCTATCAAAAATAAAGTCTTGGTTAATTCAGACTTTGATAAAAGTAATAAATTAGCTAAAAAAGTAAAAAAGGGCTTGCAAACTATGATAAATATTGTTTAATTGAATATATGCCATTACTTCGTCCACAAAGTTCAAAAAATAAGGGCCACGTTCCTATCCAAAATTCTCGGCTTCTTAACGTACAAACAATTTTAAACAAATAATAATCTATAAAAAGTACACTTTTTATAGATTATTATGTGTTGTTATAATAATAATCTATAAAAAGTACACTTTTTATAGATTATTATTTGTTACAAGTTGTTCTATATTTATATAAAATAAATATGAACTTAACTAATAGCAAAATCTATTGGGGAAAAAGTTCCGCACTGATGTGCAACTAGGGCCAATTTTAAAAACCATTGGTAAGTTTAGGACATGTTTTTGCACTGATTGCAGTTAGTTTCGCATGAGGTATAGGAGGTCGTACGGTACGAGTGTTTAGCTGATTTAGATGACAATAGCCAAGCGCAAAATTAGACGCCGTGTGTGTATTTAAAAGAGGCAATTTGGAATTTTTACAGTTTACATTTATATTTTTCACTATGGAAGATAAAAGTAAATTTTGACAAAACCTCAAGACCATTATTTGAAATACATTGACAATAGCATCAGTGCAGTTTTCTAACCGAACTAGAGCATTGTCGCCTTAGTGCCAAACTTTTTTTCCAATGGATTTTTCGATAAGCCTTTGTAGTCATCGAGAGTAACAATAAGTCAGTCCTACGACTATCTTTAAAACATGTAACTAAATCTGTGGCGCCAGATTTAAAAGTCGGCCATGTTGTAAGTACTTCTGGTTAGTTTTAGTTACGTTAAACAGTCGGGCCTGCCCAGACATTAATGGGGTGAGTTCCAAAGAAGTAGTTGCTTGTATATTATCCGTTTGGGCACAACCATGTCTTCTAAAAGATACCGTAAAACGCATAACTGCTTTTTTCGATAGTTAGACCTAATAAACAAAATTTGAAGAAAATGGTTTTAACATACAAGCCCACGTAGGCTTTCCTAAATTATAAAAAAACAAATTATATTTGATTAATCTAGTTCACATTATTTTTTTAGGATTGCAGGTACACAGGTTTAAAAAATGGTGGTATCTTTGGACAAAAGTCCGTTTTTAAAACTTCTTAAAATATTTAGTGGGGAAACGGTTTACCGTTGTGCTTCCTCTCTATTAGTAGTTGCAGACAAACTCTGCTGTCTGCTAAAGATGAACTGAATACATAGGTGCCAATTAAGGTTTTTATGGACGCCCTGTAAAAAGACTATTGACATAAAGAGAAGAGTAACTGTTAGGTTAGGTTTAAAGTGGACTTTTTACGCCCTTCACGGCGACCGCTCGGTCTATTGTGGCTCACACCTTTTTATGTTTTTCCCAACAGGATCAGACTTCCAACGAATCTTATATCAGATTGGGAGACAGTTCTTACATCTCCTTTTACTCGTGTCGCTACCGGACACGAGCACAATATGTGTTCTGGTGGCCCTGTCTCCTGAAAAGTATGACGAGCAGACGATTGGATCCGTCAAGCCCTCCTCTCCTGGTTTAGTGACGTGGGTAGCTACCAGGTTCTTGTTACAGGAACCAGATGTTCCTTCTGAGGCCGTTTCTCCGGCCTTTCCTATGAAAACGGTTCTATCCATTTCTGTTTAAAGCCAGGGAACCCTTTTTCCTACAAAAGCAGTTCTGTCCGCCTTCATTTAGATTCAGGGATCCTTCCTAAGTATCTTTTTGTTCGTGATGGATTAGCCCTTCCCCGTGAAACAGGCGCCTGTGACTTTAGGGGTGCCTTTCGAAACGGATTCACCCGTTTCGGTTGGCGCACCTTTATCTGCTTGTGACCTTGGATGGCACCTCTCGAAACGGATTTATCCGTTTCGGTCAGCGCACCTTTGTAACTTTTTTCCTATAGAAGCGGTTCTTGTCCGCTTTCATAGGAGCTAGGGAAGTAATAGTCCATTACGGCAGAGCCCCGCATTACCGCAGTAAGGCTAGATACTCTGAAAGGTCGCCCTGTATCTCAGAGGCACCGTTAAGGCACAGGATGTCATTCACTCATCAGCACGGTATGCTAACACCTTGAGTTAGGCCTTGTGTTCGTCTTAGCTTCGGATCCCGTTCCGTACGGTGGTAACAAGAGTTGCCGATAACCAGCAACTTTAGCGCATGTTCCAAAAGATCTTACTGGGCCCAACCACGACAACGACGTGCGAACACAGCGGTTGGGAAGAGTAACTGTACGCAGGTTTTTATTTAAACAAATATACAATAAAACAATACACATAAAATATGGTGTGATACGCCAATGGGACGTATAAGATAATCAATCAAAAATTAACAAATTTATACAAATACAAAGTCGCACGACGTGGCTGTTTCGAAAAATCCAAAGTAAAAAAATATTTTGACCTTGACAAATTTTTGATAAATCAAACTAAATATAAATTTTAATTACACCAATTAAATTGACCTAATTTGTTATACTTTAATTTAAACAAAAGAAATATGAAAGATCGATATTACTTTACATAACCACTGAGCTTTAGAATTCAGAAATTTGCAATTTCAAATTTTTGCAAATAAATTTATTAAGTTCTTAAAAAATTGAAACATAAACTTACAAGCTACAGAAAACATCAGATGTTTACATTCTTATCAATCGGGCTAAAATTCACAAATTATGTGAAAGATAGAATCACAAAATATGCCCTTAATTTTGGCGCAAATACACTTTACTTTGGTAAAAGAAATTATTTTTATTTCACTTAAAACCCGATTCGCCTTTCCGACTGCAAAGTCCATAAGGCCTAAAGATACGACGACGCGACAGCACAAATAGAAAGTAGTTTATAACACAAGAGAAAAGTCAAATTTTTTAAACTAAAATTCGAAATTATTCAAATTTATTGGGACACCCCGTATCTTAATTACCTGTCACTCTGTGACACTCAATTAATTTATTGAAAAATTATACTATTAAAAATTTGTTAAGTCACTTACACAGTAATTTACTTTATCAAGAAAAATTGTTTTAGCTAACACAAATTTATGTCAAAGTTCGAGTTCTCTTTTATAAGACGGTTCGAGAAAAATTATCAGAAAGTTTAAATGTTACCTTGACTGCTGAGTACTATGTTCCTTCTATACCATTTACCAATCTTTTTTGTAAACACTACTCCAAACTGAAGCCTGTCCTGCTGCAGTTCTTTAAGTCAATTTCATTACACACTTTATTTCTGGTTACCTTTGAACCTTACTCAAAATATGTCACGTTACAATTGACACAGAGAAAGAGAGTTTTAAAACAGCCTTACTACCTGAGAAAAATGTACACTTTTGTACGAAAACTTGTTATAATATGAACTGTTTTATCAGAGATGTGTTAACCAAAATTGATCTAACACGGAGAAGGTAATATATTACCATAGAAAAACTATTATTTTTTTTAACAAAAACTTAAAGAAGGTTTTGGCAATTTGCCCAAAACAAAAGAGGATTTTACGTGTTTGTATCAAAAGAAAAGAACTCCTCAGACTGACCTACTGACCCGTCCCGTTCGTCGCACAGCCCAAGCTTCGCGATTTCCCTGTTTCATTTATTATTTCATGCACCGTCAAGAGTCGACGGCTGTTACTTTCACGCGCTTGCTTTTCGGCGCGCGAAATCTCGAGCTTTGATTGGATGGAGCGACGCGCTCCGTCATCACGAGTTCTTGCAGGCATGCCTTCGCTCCCGTGGCGCCACAACTGCAACTCGGTTGGTTTTTTTAGCTATTTTTAAATTAGTAGAGCGGGGTTTCCCAAAGTTATCTAAGAATTTTACTGGGTAAAAAGGATTTTTTATATTTTATAAAAAATGAGAAAAGAATGTTAGCACACTTATGACTATGTTAAACTAGCTTTCATGTTGTCAGATGTGTTTCTGCAACAATATCGATAAGATTCATTTTTTGCCAACTCTATCTGATTTTCTACTTAAGTTCGAAGTCCGTCATCTACTTTTATCGAAGATGCCGGAAAAAGGTTTGATATCGTCGGCAGTTTTAAATATTTTTTCTCTACTTAAGCATATACTAATTATTTGTCCTTCTCATTAGCATGTATTGCTTTTATTTCTGTTTTATTCAAAACACGTCCTTGATGGATCAAAATAAGTATAAAATATACCAAGGATAAACCTAAAATATTAGAAAACTCGTAAACAAATAATAATCTATTAAAAGTGTGTGTCCAATAAAAATATGGAAATTACTTTCTTTCAATGTGGCATTGGTTTGTTATTTGATATAACGTGGTTTTTTAGGTCAAAACATGTTTTGATTTGTTGATTAAAATGGATATATGTATATAATTAAGTTGGCACAATACATTTTAGAAGCAAGAAAATTAAAAAGGAATAAGAGGATATTATTATTATAGGTACCTACTTGGTATTTAATTTTTTTTTAAACTTATTTAGATCATATTTTTTAATAGACACTTGTGTTTCTAAAGATTACCAGAGATTATTATAATAATAAATTAATAGTAAAAAACATATTTAAAACAAGCTTCAATTTACATGTCCTCAAAAGCTTCAATTTACATGTCCTCAATTTACATGTCCGGGAAGTAGGTGCGGCACTGAGTGGAGTTATAGCAAAAGCCATTGGGGAAGAAGTTCCACACTGGTGTGGAAATGGGTCAGTTTTCTGTAATCCATTAAGAACTCAAAGCAGCATTTTTTGCACTAAGTGCAATTAGTTCCGCACAAGGTCGTGTGGCCGAGTTTTTGTAATGCTGTTAATGGCCAAGCGCCAAATGGACGTTGGGTATATATTTGAAATAGGTTATTTTGAACTTTACGTTTGCATTTGTATTTTTTACTATGGAAGATAGAAGTAAATTATGGTACAACCTCAAGACCATCTGATATTAATTGACTATTGCCATAGTACTGTTTTTTAACCAAACTGTTGCAGTTCCATTGTCGCCCCAGTGTCAAACTTTTTTCCCAGTGGTTTTTGCTATTAGAAGCTAAGTTTAGTTAACACGGAAGTTGAAGTTCTTCAGTATTATTTAAATAAAAATAATTCTAAATTTTAAAAGTATGCGATAGAAAATCGGCAATGCACAAACAATATTTTCTAGTAACAGTTTTATAACGCTATCGGTGAGCTGATTTTATATTGCTCCAATCTAAATTTGATTTAAGTCATGTTAATCTAACATTAACTACATATAACATACCGGGTGGTGCGTCGCCAAGCGGAACATAGGAAATCCCATGTAAATTTTGAGGAGGCTAATTATTGGCTCCCCTGTACATTTTACAGAAAAAGTGTAAGATAACTTTTTGAAGAGACCAATCTGACAAACTCTTGTGCCAAGTTTCAAAGAATTTTAATAAGTAAATCTTTAATTATTTAATTAAATGTAATTGCAAAATTACCAAATTTTTGGTTTAGGTAAAACCAAACAGACACCAGCTACTAGCAAACAATTTGTTATAAGGCTTTGTCAAATCTGACGTACAGCCGAATACAAGGAATGTTTTTTTTTCGTTTCATCAATCTTACAACCATTATATTTAAAGTAAAAGACACGTTAACATTATTTTTTATCAAACCTTTTATTTAATTTAACAATTAAGTTTAACTAATAACAATTATTACTATCGATCATTAAAAACATAATTTTATAATACTAGAAATTTATTAAACCAATAGTAGTATCTGAAATATTTTCAATTTTTTTCCCATTAAGCCTATCTGGTCCATTTCAACCATTAAATGTATTGTCAGTAAATTCGAGTTCAAAGCCATCGCAATAAATAATTGTAAATGTTTAACTTAAAAGATCGAAAAAAGATCCGAAAAAGAGAGAACTGAACTCTTAATATTTTACTAGGTGTGGAAAAAAATGAAATAAAATACAGTAAATTTTTAAAAAATAATAGAGAATTGCATAAAAACATTAATTAATTAAATGTTCAAACAACCCCCTATAATGACTAAACAATATGCCAACCAATCATAAAATTCATTTCTAACGTTGATATTGCGAAATTTTATTACATTCTAACGAAAAAGCGTTTTGTAGCTAGTTTAGATTCTCAAATTTTACACTTTTATAAATTTGTTAAGTGACCCCACAGAAAAAGTCATTCGGTGAAAGATCAGGTGACCTCGATGGCCAAAGTATCCGGTACCGTGAACCAATAATATTGCTGTTAAAATCATTTTCCAGGTACTCTCTAACCATACGGGCATTATGGGCGGGGCAACCGTCCATTTGGTACCAGATCATTTGATCTTCCCGAACAACTTCTTCCAAGGCGAGTCCAATTTGATTTTGAAATAAGTCCAAATAGGTTTCTGCTGTCAGGTTATAGTCCATAAAAAAGGGTCTAATGATATGTTTTTTGGAGATATTGAGTATGAAAAAAGCGATGTTCATTTTCTTTGCTCCAATACCGGCAATTCTGAACATTTGGTTCATTGTTGAGGGTGAATGTACATTCATCGGTATAACAAATATTTCTAAAAAAATTCCCATCGTTACTTGCTCTTTCCATCATTTCAAAACAGAATGCCCTTTTTCGCTCTTCATCTCCTTCCTGCAGCTCTTGATGTTTTTCGAATTTATACGAATAATATTTGTGTTTTTTTAAAGTGCGCAATACCGGTTGTATGATGTTTATTAACCTCTTGCCCAAGAACCCACGTACTAACCATTTTGTTTTCCTCCACACTCAGTAGAATATTAAGATCTCTGTTTTCTCTTTCTTCGGCTCTATTTTCGATATCCTGAGTTAAACATTTACAATTATTTAGTACGATACCTTTGGACTTGAACTTACTGACAATACGTTTAATAGTTGAAATGGACAGAATGGGCTTGGTGGGGAAATAAACTGAAAACATTTCAGATACTGCTCTAAAACTGTTTCCCGCATAATGCCACTTAATTATTGATACTTTTTCGTCGATTGAATATTTTTTTTTAAATACCGACAGTCACTGATATATTAACACTTTTCCTCATGTCAGGGACAATATTCATTTTACTGGTGCCTGTTTGGTTTTACCTGAACCGAAATTTTGGTAATTTTGCAATTACATTTAATTGAATAATTCAAGATTCGCTTATTAAAATTTTTTGAAACTTGGCACGAGGGCTTGTCAGATTGGTCTCTTTAAAAAGTTTTCTTACATTTTTTCTGTAAAATGTACTGGGAACCCAATTATTGACCCCCTTAAAATTTACATGGTATTTCGTATGTTCCGCTCGGCGACGCACCACCCGGTATAACATATTTTTGATTTAATATAAAATATTAACAATTCACTTATTTAACACTCTATCAACTTCCCTAACAACAATGAAAACACTTTTAAACAAATAAGCTACAAAAAGTGAGTGTTCAATTTTCTATATGAGTCTCTATTATACTCGACTTAACAAAAACGAGGATAAAAGAAATATTTGATTTATTTTTGTTTATTAAATCTTTTGTTCCGTATTGGAAATTCTGTGCTTCAGGCCAACATATTTTTATTTGTTTCCTTTAATGGACCTCTTTTTATTTGTATTTGCTGAATGGCAAACTATATTCCCTTGTTATTTCTACTGAGTTGCAAAATTTTCAAGAACAACCTATTGTTTACACGTCGTACACATGTTATTTTTGTAAAGTGTATCTTTTATTCTAAACATTGTTTGACAACATAATGGGTGGTCAAAAAGGTTTAAAGCAAATTGCATTTTTTTGTGGTTAATAAGATATTACCACGTTAAGCCCCAGGCTACTCGAACCTCAATTGCAATGCAATTTTATGCCATGTTACCTATGTGCGTCATAAGTATACATGATCCACGGAAAAACCGCATAAGGCTTAACGTGTTAAAAAAAAGTTCTTCCGTAATTAATGATGGATGTGAAATAACCAAAAAAACATTTTGACATTGGTTACAGGACTGATTTTATGGTGGCAAATTAGAAAAATGTAATATGAAATTTTAAACAGTATTTTAGGAGTTAAAATATAGAAAAAAGTTATAAAGCAGTACTGTTTAGCATTTAGTTTTAGCTTTATGTGTCAAAGGACCTTGTACAGTCCTAATGGAAAATGGGTTTCAGATTTTTTTCAAACTTTGCAAGTTGATGGGACACCTTTTGGCGACAAACATTTTGCCACCAATTTTTTTCCGATCGTCTTTTGTTTTTCAGTTACTACTAAACAAAACTTTTGATTTTTGTATTGCGGCAATATTAAAATAGCTCCTTAAATTCCCTCTTCAGCGATGTCCCACTTGCCACTAAACAGTTTTAAACATTATTTTTTAAAATATTATTAACTATACCTTTGTCAACGCCAGTCTGACTCCTCATCAATGCATTTCTTGTCAATTTTCCTTATAAAGGCAGGGCATAAATGTTATATATTATTTGTGTTTTAGTCCCAGTCTCCAGGCACGAAAACAGGCTTCCAATAACACACGCAACCTCAGGATGCAAAAAACTTGGAAGTTCTACTTTTCATATCGTATGTCTTTTAGTAGACAGTCCTACAAGGACAATTTGTATTTACAAAAAATGTATACAGGATAATTTAAATCTAATTCTCACCAATAGGATCTCGAAAACTATTATAGTATTTGCGGAGATACTCGAGAAAAACCGAAATTTAAAAAAATGTTTTTTTCCTGGCTTTATTTTAAAAGGGATTTTAAAATAAATTGCAGATTAACATTGCCTCTTTTTCTTATGAGCACCATATTGAATTTTTATATAGATAAATAGTGCTCCTTATTCTGATATCAACAATATGTAACATGATATACTTTTAAAAGCTGGTAGGCTTATTAATTTCGAATAAATAAATATCTTTTTAATTGGCTTTCATTTCGCATTTTTTTTTATTTTTTTGTAAAAAGCAAATGTTACTACAAATTTTAAGTAGAAGTGGATTATTTAAATAAAGAAAAACGAAACATAATATTAAAACGTTATTACAAAATTAAAAGAAAGAGCACAGAAAAAGATTTAATGTTGGATGCATTTGTAAAATAAATATGGTGGTTTTTACCATCCCTGAAAATTATTACTTGTTAAGGAATAAAGTCTATAGCTAAAAAAAATTTTGTTTTATAAACATATCAAAAATTATTATAGCAAGTATTCAAAATCATGACCCTTTTTTGGAATAGATAGACGCATGTGCCTAAATAAACTATTAACAACTCTAAAAATGTATCTTTTTCTAAGTGTTCCCAATTGTACCGTGATAGATTTTAAAAGCCTTTTACAGTAGCCCCTTATATACTCTGTTTTTAAGAGGTCCTCACAAAAACGTACTAAAATCTGTAAGGTCGGAGGACCTTCCCGGCCACCTAATATAACCCACATTATCTATCTGCCTATGAAAAAGTACATCATTTTATTAAATTTAACTTTGTTACTTAGAAATTGCTCTAGTATTGTCTGTAAGGGCTCCGTCATGATGAAACTAAAATCCGTTATAATTAGAAAAGGTAAATTATCGAGTAATTCCTTAAATTTGGTTCTCAAAAAGTAAAGCTTTCAAATTAAAACCTGGTAAACATTGTTAAAGTCGGAATAAGGATACTATTTACCTACGTAAAACTCCAATATGGCGACCATCGTTGGATGTGGAATTTGAAAGAACTATCAAATAGCACGAAAAAAGTGGCAATGTAAATGCGTAATCTCTTTTAAAATCCGTTTTGAAATAAAGCCAGGAAAAAGTAAAAATGTTATTCCAAAATTTCGGTTTTTTCGGAAATTCCAGAAATACTGCTAAAGGGTATATTGTTAGTCACGTAAATGGGCAACTTTACCCCAATTTAACCATCTTTGTATCTTCTATAGTTTTTAAGATTTCAATGTTGACGTTTTAATTTGAATTACTCTTGGCTTTCCAGTTTCCTTTCTAATCGACGTATATCAGTTAGTGTAGATGGTCATTCCTCCAGCTTCTACCAAATTAATGCTGGGGTGCCACAGGACTTAGTGCTGGTACCCACGCTGTTTCTTCTACACATTAACGATCTTCCCTCTTCCACAATCAATCTCATTCATAGTTTTGCTGACGATAGTACCCTCCACTCAAGTATTCAATTTCTTAAGCCACCATGTAATTCTGATTTTGAAAACAAGCGCAGGTCAATGCAGATATCTCTTTCACAAGACCTCAAACTTATCTTGGATTGGGGCGCCAAAAATCTTGTTCAGTTTAATGCCTCAAAAACACAGTCATGTTCGCTGTCGCGAAAAAAGTCTGCAAATGCTCATCCCTTACATATAAGCGATCAAGTTCTGCAGCTGAAGAAGCAGTCGTTCAATCTTGTCGGCGTTACTTTTGAGAATAACCTTAACTGGCACAAACACATTACATCCATAGCCTCGGCAGCTTCAAAAAAGCTTAGATTCCTCTTCCGAGCCAGAAAATATTTATCTTCTTCCAATCTGCACACTCTGTATGTATCCCAAATCAGACCCTCTTTAGAATATTGTTCTCATGTCTGGGGGATGGCGTCCCCTACAACACTTAGCATTCTGGACTCCATTCAAAGAAGAGCCGTTCGTCTTATTAATGATCCAACGCTCACAGAAAGGCTTCCTCTTCTTGCCCACCGTCGAGCTGTAGGGGATCGGTCGCTCTTCTATAGGTATTTTCACGGCGTCTGCTCAGAGGAATTGGCCAGTATAATTCCTTCTATGGCAGCTCCCAACAGAGCAACACGTAGTGCAACTTTTATGCATCCTTTTACAGTTCAGTTAGAGAGGCCCCGAACTTCCCGCATTCTTCGTTCCATCATCCCTAGAGTGTCAAGACTATGGAAGTATGGAACCTGCTGGCCGCAGAAGTTTTTCCTTCCCCTCCCAATCTTCAAATATTTAAGTCCCGTGTGAACAAACTCCCTCTCACCACACTTAAGACATCCACGGTACGTTAGTACTTAGGCATCAGCGTTCGTGGACTGTCCCAAGAAAAAAATTACACTGTATAATCTTTGTATAATATATTTGACAAAAAGCTGTTTTCGTTTATATAATGCAATTTTAATATATTTACTTTTATAATTATTTTGCCTTTACTAAGCAACTATAACACATCTAAAAAATGCTTTATTTAACGCCATTTTTTTCGATAAATAATGTCATAACTATTTAAATTAAGAAATAGCCACGTTTTTTAATACATTAAATAAACCTAAGTACAGAGAGGCCAAGTAAAGAAAAAAAAGGTTGAAATTTTAAAGTAGAAAGATAAAAATTTCAGCATAGTAAGTTTAAATTTTACCATAGTAGCTTGAAATTTTAGCACAGTAAATTAAAATTTCAACTTGGTAAGCTAAAGTTTAGTAAGTTTAAATTTTTACATGGTACGTTAAAATTCCAAGATAGTAAGCTAAAATTTTAATCTAGTAAGGTAAAATTTGGACTTAGTAATTTTTTTTTCTTTTTGCTTAGATCATACTTAATTTGTTTATAAACCTAATTAAAATTTAAAAAAAAGACTCATTTATAGAAGTATTTTTTTCCTTTTTAATATTTATTGTAATTAAAATCAAGGTGATTACAGTTCCAAAATAATAGGCTCTCAAAAGGAATGTTTAATTAATTAATTTTTCACTCTTTTAAGTCCTCAATCTTGGAACAACAAATTTGCCTTTCATTTAACTTTGAAAGGGCCCAAAAAGGCACAAAATAAGATTTACGTAATTGTCTTTTCTTTATTCAACAACGCCCAGAGATTCATTAGTAAAGTTTTCTAATTAACTTTTACTTCTACTGAATTTCAAAATTCGCTATATATAGGGTGTTTATTACTGCGAAAAATTTTACAGACGAACCCCTTGGCTAAAAATATGAAAAATAGTTCCTAGAAACATATGTCCTAAAATTTTTTAACTTTAGGACGGTAAAGTTATGAGAAAAATTGCAACCCTCAATGGTGTTTTTATTGTATGTATGAGGTTGGAAAGAAGGTGGGTAAAGATCGGCCTTTTTTCGTTCATTATATTCCCGAAAATTTAAAGTTTCAATTTAGGCCATTTTATTTTATTTATTATAAGTTTAAATATCTTTATTTACATCTACAATGATTTGGTAAAAAAGAAAAATGACAAGTAAAAGGTTTTTCAATAAGAGCGATATGATTTGAAAATTAAATAAAATAGAAATGATGTCAGATATAACCACACTTTATATATTATCTTGAAGTAAAATCGATAACATTTACGTTTTGAGTAGCACGTCGTTTAAAGGTCCAGCATGGCTTCGTGTACACGAGTATATTCGACGAATCCAATTTTCGAAGACTTTGTGCAATGTTCAATCCCAAAGCATCAAGGGTTTGTGGCCTGTTTGCATAAACCTTACATTTTAAATAACCACAAAAAGTAATCTAAAGGAGTCAAATCACAGCTTCTTGGTGGCCAGGCAACAGTTGCATTTCTTGAAATTATCCTTTCACCAAACTTTTCTTGCAGTATGGCGACAGTTTCATGAGCAGTGTGATACACACAGCCGTCTTGCTGGAACCACATATCTTCTAAATCAAGCGCATCCAAATTTGGCTATAAAAATTTTGTCAACATCTGTCAATATCGTTCACCATTTACTGTGAATTTCCAACCTCATTTTGGGAAAAAAATGGTCCAACAATACCACCATGCCATTAACCACACCATACCTTTAGGGGATGCAAAGGTTTATCGTGGATCTGTTGTGGATTGTTTTTACACGAGAAACTGCAATTTTGCTTATTTACGTATCCACTTAACTAAAAAGGAGTTTTATCTGAAAAGATAATTTTTTCGGTAAAATTGTGATCCCGTTCATCCCGTTCTAAACTCCAAGCAGCAAATTCGCGGCGCCGACGATGGTTCAGTGGCTTAAGTTCTTGGGTCAAAACAATCTTGTACGGGTGTAAATTTTGCTGAATTCGCCAAGTTGTTGTTTTTTTAAGTCCTAACTCTTGAGAACGACGAGGAATTAATAAATTTGGATCTTCTGCAACACTATCTCTTACAGCAGCAACATTCTCAACAGTTCTGGCATTTCGGCATCTTACTGGGGTTTTTACATTCTATAGGGTAAAATTACTTTCAAATTTCTCAACGATGCAAAGCATAGAAGGGCGATTATTTAGAGCCAAGTTTTGCCTGGAAGTACGCGAAAAGTGTTCACAAAAGAACGACCATTTTCGTAAAATTTTTGGACAATGACCAGACGTTTTTAGAGCGAGTATTTAGCCATAATAAATTGTTAGAGTTTACTGAACATAAATGACAACTGGTGACAGGTATAATTTTATTACCTTGGTTACTACATCATTACAAAATCATATCATTCTTATTGGAAAACCCTTTACTTAATGAAAACCTTTAAACTTGCCATGTTTATTGATTTTTTTCCACTTTGGACGCTTTTTGATCTTTTATTTTAAACAACTTTATGATGCGATTACCACACCAAATTAAATAAATGCTTGTCTATTGGCTTAATAGTTTTGATATTTAAGAAAAAATAAATATTGTGGTGCACAAAGTGCATTACGATTTTTTTTTAATTTAAAGATCAAAAAACCTCTAAAATGCCAAAAATTCAATAAACATGGTAAGTTTAAAGGTTTTTTTTGGTACTTGCTACTCTGTTTTTTTTTAATTTATTCTAGATGTAAATAAAGATACTTGAACTAATTATACATATAATAAAATGCCCATCATATTCTCACGAATATAATGGGCGAAAAAGGACGATCTTTACCCACTTTCTTTGCAATTTAAGAAATGATTTGTGAAGGCTGTATTTATATAGAAAACATTTTGTTTATACTTTAAAATAGTTCAAGGAGTACATACTTGCCAATTTACTGAAAACTTTTTCTAAATGCTACTTTGAATGTTTATACGAACTTTTTTTTGTTTTTTAGCCAAGATGTCCATTTGTAAAATGTTTCGCAATAATAAAAAAACACCCTGTATATAACTTAAATTGAATATATTTTTGGGCAATACTAATTGCATTTCTTTGCGCTATTGTAAAATACTGTGTATTTTTGTTACATACATATTTTGTAAAAAATTATTATCTCTCGCCTTATGAAACTAATACATAAGGACCAAAATGCAAATATTTTAATAATTTTGATTTTAATTCCATTTTTTAATAAGATAATTTCTACACTGTTTACTTAAAGGAAAAGAGTTACGACATAAAAGTTACATTACCTTAGTGGGACACCTTATTTATTGTTTTTTTTTTTTGGAAAGCGTCTTATTTTTTTTGATACCTTTAATAAAAATAATTTTGTGTTTATTTTAAGTAGCAACAGAAAATCATTTAATTATATGTCTTTTTTTTACCGGCATGTTTTGAAAATTGTAATATACGCTAGACTGACAGAATATTTACTTTCTTATTTTGGCGTATCTGCTATTTATTGTTACCCGTTTATATTTTCTTAATTTCATCGCTAATATCCCATATAAAATTAATTAATTCCATAATTACAACAATATTTACGTATTACCTTATTTAGATTTTTTTAATATGTTTTAGGTAAATTGTTATTTATTCGGTAAACCACAAAAATATAGGAAGACATTTTACATAAAATATATGCGTATCTTTTGTTTCCTTGTAATTTATAAAGAAATTTGATATAAGAAAGAAATGGGACAATCAAAACCTAAAATAAAACAAAGAACAGGCCATTAACTTAGAATTTGTTTTTTATTTTTAAACTTAATACAGTAACATAAGACACATTAAAAAGGGCTAAAAAGTAAGTTTTATTTTTTTTACAAACGTGTTAAAAATTCAATTTT
This sequence comes from Listronotus oregonensis, assembly GCA_019359885.1. NCBI lineage: Eukaryota > Metazoa > Arthropoda > Insecta > Coleoptera > Curculionidae > Listronotus > Listronotus oregonensis. The sequence continues at coordinate 95,564 of JAHBCN010001358.1, forward strand.
AAACACTATCTTAATGCCTTAAAAATATAGTTATTAAGGTATCAAGGGTATTATAAGGATAATAACGCTTGAGGTCGATGGGGTATACGTTAACCGAAAGCGTTATTATCCTTAATACCTGTGGTGCCTTCAACGTTTAATGTCCGACTAAATATTCTTTATGTAAGAAAAATTTGAATGAATTTTGAATGTATTAGCTTAAACCAAATCAAGTACTGGCATTTACCTGAAAAAATGGTCGAAACGTAATTGTGGTAACCATGGTTGTAAGTTATTTGTCAATAAGACAGCACATAAAAAATAATTTTGCGATTGAGGCATAAAAATGTCCGAAGTAGTGGAAAATACCCATCTCCCTTAAGATATTTTAGTGAAAGCTGCTAAAGCTGAGCATGCGCTTTTGCCAGAAAAAACTGGTCGGATTTACGAGAAAGAATATTTCCATTTTGAGGTCTGGCTGACGGAACACTGCGTGGACCGTGTTTGACGAAACCGTTTTGATGGCTTATTTTCAAGATTTGTCAAAGTCATATTCTCCAAATTCCCTTTGGACAAAGTTTTCAATGTTACGTAAAGAATTAATAGTTCATAAGAAGATAAGAAGTAATAAAAAGTTTATTCCTCTGCAATAGTTCCTAAAGCAACTTGGGAGAAATTATCAGCCTAAAAAGTCGAAGGTTCTGACTCGCGAACAAGTTATAACTTTTTTGAAAGAAGAGACGAGCTTGTGAAAATGAAGTTTTCCGATGTGCGTGATATGGGTCAGCATATATTTATTGACATTCCACAAAGTAAAAATGGGCAAGCAAGGAGCTGTTTGGTTATTGATGACAGTGAAATGTGCGCAACAAAGTTAATTCGGGACTAGGTGTCTTTGCGACCCAAAAGTGCACCTATTGATAGGTTTTTTTGTGCTATCGTGATGAACGATGTACTGTGCAGCCTATGGGTAAAAATACATTTGGAAATATACCCTTTAAGATTGCTACATATTTGGGTTTACCTGATGCTAAGGCGTACACAGGTCATTGTTTAAGACGTACAGCGGCAACAATTCATTCTGATGCGGGAGGTAGTTCCGAGAGCTTAATGAGGTTAGGAGGCTGGAAGAGTTCTTCGGTAGCACGAGGGTACGTGGATGATAGTGAAAGCTCCAAATTGGCTAATGCTTCCCTTGTAGTTGGGAAAAGTATTACTTCAAGTAACACAGCAACTGCGGTAGGGTATGGAAATGTGGAATTTTCCGGTCAGTTTGAAAATTGTACGTTTTACTTTAAAAAATAATTTTATTATGATAAGTATATTGTGTAAGTATGTTTGTATTTTCGTAATAAATACTTAAATGAAGATAATTTATTGTTTATTTATTGGTAAATTTGTAGGCCCTAGGGTTATTTTTTAATAACGCCCTAGGGTAATATTTCGTATTTAACTGACTTTGACATAATATTATTATTTGTCAAATAATATACCAGTCGGACATTAATACTTTAAAGCACTAGTGAATTTAAGTAACATTTTAAAGCACTAGTGCTAAAAGTAAAATGTCAATTTTTAAAGGTAACTTCAACGGTTTTTTATTTACTAACATTTATATTTGTAAAATTTAAACAACTTGAAAAACCACCAATACCTTCTCCTGCATTTTTTCCATTTTAGGTTGGTTTTAAGTAAAAATTAAAACGAGCTAAAACTGATACAATGTATCAAATTTGAAGTAAAGAACGTAACAAACGTAACCAACCAGCATCAACAAAGGTTGTTAGATATATGCCAACTTCAATAATTTTTATATACGATGCTATGTAAAACTATATCTTTCCATTTTTCAATAATTTATTTTTTAACTGCATCATTGCGTTTGTAGAAAAAATATTGTATGATATTTGTGTTGCATGTGAGTTGTAGAACTCGCTTCGCTTATTCTGCAATCTTTCACATTCGTGCCTTAAAATTGTAGTTTTAACACTTATATCATAATAGCTATTTATGTATCAAGGGCGTTACTGGGACTATAATGCCCTGAAGGTCGAATGGCCCGAAGGCTAGATTTCGACCTGATGGACATTATAGTCCAGAAAAGCCGTGGTGCTACAATGCTTTATGTTTTACCCAAAAGAGTTTTTCAATGACTTTAATTATTTATTCGCAATATAAAAAATAAGTTGCACATGTACCTGTATACGTAAGTAGATAATGACTGGTGTTAAGTTTGACTTTGATGTTTCTGTCAGTTATCAGTTGGCATTTTTTATTTAACGATTTGCTCAAAATGGAAAAATTCCACAAAATATAAGAGAAAAGGCCATAAAAGCGACCGAAAATCTTTGCCAGTTAAATCAAGGCAACAGTATGATCGGGAGTAGGCATATTTGGTATTTGGAAAGATGCGAACGCAATTCTTCAAATAACCGAAAACGTTTTAATGGCATATTTCCAGAAACTGGTAAGTTATTGATTTTATTTTAATACATATGTTTAACAAACTTTATTATTTTTAGTCGGAAAAATACAGTCGAATCTCTCTGGCCCAAAAGTATTCCACCCTAAGGTCTACGTTGATAGTCTATGAAAATATAGAATTTCGCAATACCATTCTCATATCTTTTTTAAAAGTTGAAAGGATACGTCCCGAAGAAGTCTAAAGTTTTGGAAGGAGAACAAATATTAAAATTTATTAAGAAGGCTCCTGATGATATCTACTTGGTACACAATCTATATTGGTAATGGGTGTTTTTGGAGGTTTAAGACGAGATGAGTTGGTCAAAATGACCATTGATGACATTGAAGATAGAGGAACAGTCTTGGTTATAAAGGTACCAGAAACTAAACTTCAACTTCAAAAAGTTTTACTATCATTGAAGAAGATTTAGGCGCTTTAAATTTAATAAAAAGTACACAACATTAAGACCAGCTGGAATAAAGGGAAGATTCTTTTTACCTATAGAAAGGGTCGATGTACAGTACAACCCATTGGAAAAAATACAGGAAGCGTCCCAACATTGATCGCAAAATTTTTTAAAAATGGATAATGCAGAAGTTACACCGACCACTGTTTTCGTCGCACATCGTCAACTTTACTTGTTGAGGCAGGTGCTTCGTTTGAAACGCTAAAACAACATGGGAAATGGAAAAGCTCTTCAGTAGCTGAAGGATATATAGAAGAAAGTATTTCATCCAAAAACAAAGTAGCCAAAATGATTGCCAATTCAGTTAATTCCGAGGTTAATTCCGTATCGACTATTGAAAATTCTTCTATACAAAATAGCGTTAGTGCTACCACCGCTGCTACCATCACAAAAAACACCGACCATTCTATAGTGGGATCAGCTACATTTTCCGGGACATTTCAAAATTGTAATTTTTATTTTGGGAAAAAAAGTTTAATTTTTAGTATTGTTTAAAGAAAAAATTATTTTTTGTATAAACTTGATCTTTATTGTGAGAGAAATAAAATTGGATAAGCAATAAACTTTCCATATTAGCGCATTAGGGCATTATAAGCGGGCATTATCATAATGCCCGCTTATAATGCCCTAGGTGTGATAGCAGGTATTATTGCTATCATAACATATTCCGTTTCTAAGGTATTATAGATCAATAATAGATAGGTAAAACATAAATAACTATTACTGACTATTTTTTTTTGGGGCACAATAATAAAAGTATTTATAAACAGGAAGGTTTATGTAAGCAACCCTTTTTAGAAAGGCACATAATTGCTTACATTTCCTGTGCTACTAGTACTAGGAACTAGAGCCGTGGTTGATAGAACTACACTTTTTAAATATTTTCCTTTATTGCTTTAACGATTTCTATCAAAAAGAGTATATTTGTTCTGTCTTTGGCGCAAGAATTGTTTATTACAAAGTAATAATAAAGAAAACTTTACTTTATTAGTCTAGACACCAAACCCTAATTTATTGATCTAATTTGCAATCTAATTATTAAGTTTAAGTGCAACCTGGTTCAGAAAATGGTATAATACCTAAGAAAATAATTATTTATTTTATGTACTAATATTAAGCAAGCACAACAGTAATGTAAAATATCAGAAAGTATGTTTAATTTTAAAAAACTTTGTTATTTTTAAAAAGAACAAGTTTCCAAATTTTTTATAGACAACAAAAAAAAATTCTGAGAAATATGATAAAAACCCCGTTAGCCTTAACTTTGATGCTTTACTATCGAGCACTCGTATAATCTATAGAGGGTGTCCGAAAATAACAAACGAATAATTCTAGGGGTGATTCTAGGATGGTTTGAGAAGTCCGTGCAAAGTCCGAGAGATGGCAACACCGGCGCGTATCGAGGTCATGTTTAGTTATTAGCATCTGTTGAATGAACGCACACCAAGTGTCAGCCATATTGGTCTATTTCTTTGTGTTTGGCATTCGTGTGAATCAAGGAAGTGGAGTGATTTTCAAGAAATGGACGAAAAAGAATTTCGTGTGGTGATTAAACATTACTTTATGAAAGGTAAAACGCCTCAGGAGACTAAAGAGAAGATTGATAAACATTATGGTGACTCTGCACCTTTAATTAGAACAGTTTACAAATGGTTTCAAAATTTTCGGACTGGCCATATGAGCACAAGTGACGCTGAACGTTCTGGACGGCCTGTGGAGGTCACGACTCCAGAAATCATTGATCAAATGGTGATGGATGACAGAAGAGTTAAGGTACGTTAGATTGCTAGTGCTGTGAGCAACTCGACTTAACGAGTACATAATATTGAGAAAGCTATCCGCAAGATGGGTGCCACGATTGCTCACGCTTGACCAAAAACGGAATCGTGTGAAGTGTTGCAAGGATGGTTTGCAGCTGTTTCAGAAGAATTCGGAGGACTTTATGCGTCGTTTCGTTACTGTGGATAAAACATGGATTCATTACTATACTCCTGGGACCAAACAACAATCTAAGCAATGGGTTACCAAGGGGGAATCTGTACCAAAAAAGGCGAAGACCGTTCCTTCGGCCGGAAAGGTTATGGCGTCTGTCTTTTGGGATTCGCAGGGGATAATCCTTATCGACTATCTGGAAAAGGGTAAAACTATTACAGGTGCATATTATTCATCATTATTGGACCGTTTGAAAACCGAGCTGCAAGAAAAACGCCCACGATTGGCCCACAAGAAAGTGCTTTTTCATCACGACAACGCACCAGCACACACCTCAGCAGTTGTGGTCGCAAAATTAATGGAAATAGGATTTCAACTCGTTTCACATCCCCCCTGTTCTCCAGACTTGGCTCCCTCGGACTACTATTTGTTCCCCAGTTTGAAGAAATGGCTGGCGGGACAAAGATTCTATTCAAACGAGGAAGTGATTGCAGACACTGATCGATATTTTGCAGACTTGGACAAATTCTATTATTTGGAAGGGATCAACAAACTGGAACATCGTGGAATGAAGTGTATAAGCCTAAAAGGCGACTATGTAGAAAAATAAAAAAGGTTTACTTCAAACAAGTAAGTAGTTTTTATTTTTGCACGGACTTTTCAAACCTAACTACATATTTAATTATGCAGAAAAGTTTATATGAACATAGGTCCTTAAATGCGTCATAATTCAAAAATGGCACCGGGCTATAGGTTTTATTTTATATTTCTGGAACCGTTTTAGATAGTCATTTAATTTTTTTTATGTTTTTACTAAATAATTATTGTAATTAGGGGCGTGTCAACAGGAGAGGCCTCGATTTCCGCGGTATAAATAACATAAAAAAGGTATTCTTGTTGAAAACTTGTCAGACTAGACGTTTTCGAGAAGACAGTTTTCAAAGAAAATAGTGAAAATAGTTCGCCCAAGCAGAAGAGTATTCCGGCATTTTTTTAAAGGCGAGAACAATATTTTTTTTAATTCACTGTTATTAACACAAATATAATCAAATAATTTTTTTTGGACCTTATGTTAAATTTGTTTACCGCAAAAATATGGCGTTAAATAAAAATGTAAACAAATTAAATCGGGCTCTTCCCTCTCGGTACGCCCCTGATTAAAATAATAATTTAGTAAAAACACTGAAAAGTGCCTACTATTAAAAGCAATTCATATGCCAAAACTTAAATGACCATCTAAGACGGTCCCAGAGATATAAAATAGAACCCCTATATCTCGGTGCCATATTTTTGAATCGCCATAGCAATATTATGACGCATTTGCGGACCTATGTTGATACGAACTTTTCTTTATAATTTCTTATGTAGAATTGCCCCTAGAATTATTTGAATGGTATTTCCGGACACCCTGTATATTGTGGCCAATATACCACTGTGTAAAACTATCAGAAGAGTAAAAACCAATTACCTTATTATAACTACTCGGGCTTGCAGAAACACAGCTTATTTTTGGTTAGCATTTAAACCAATATTTTAACCTTTTGACTTTTTTAAACTATATTATAAGCCTATTTTGAATTTCTTTGGTTATAGTTTTGTCAGAAAAACTTATGGTTTTACTACTATGTTTAAGCTAAAGAACCAAACCCAGATATTGGTAAATAGAAATTAGTTTTTCTCTCAAAAACCATCTTGGATGGAATTTTTTAAAACCATTTATTTTATTATGAGTACAATTCACGATTTCAATACCTTTTGCATGCACAATGCATTATTTTAAATTATTTAAAAACTTCTCAAAAAGGTTTTATAATTGATAGTCGCGTTTTTAATGAATATTTATTCTTTTAGTTTTGTGGTTCTGTTAGATCAAGGTCAAGTCTGCAAAACCACATTGATATTTCTAAATAACAAAATAGTTTTAAACAGGATACATGCTAAATTTCTAGTATCATTTAAAGCAATGTAACTACCATATTTATTATTTGTTGGTCTTTGACTTTCTTAGGAAAACTATTACCCATACTACCCCTTATTAAACAAGAAATAAATTTAAGGTAAAGCACTCAGAATAAAACTTCTATACTGGAAACTCAGGTATAATAACTTTATTTAAGTTTTCGATTTCTTAAAACTTCTTAAAATTGTAAATTTTTTTAATGGCCATTTGCATCAAAAATTTTAAGAAACCCTTAGCACAAGGTTATCCTTAAAATGGCCAAACAAGCAATTTGATTGGCTACATTGGGGATTTAAAAACGTTAAAGGTTGCTCATAATTGATGTCGCAAACGGCCATAAGATTCATAATATAAAACAAACGCCGTGACTAGAGTCCCGACTGCGGATTCTTATCCAGTCCCGAATAACGTCATCCAAATGACGTCAATAGATGCGCTCGGGACTGACAATTGATTCCGATTCGGCAACTACCCCAGTCCCAAATAACGTCATTTAAATGACGTTAACGGTGTAGTTTTGTCGGAACTAATGTCGGCTAATGTTCTATACCGACTCGGGACTTGCATCAGGTACAACCATAATGTTTGCTTAAAAGTGTTAGACAATTTTATGGTTTCAATACCACTAAAATTTTGGACTTCCATTGTCTTTATACAGATAAATTAAATTAACAAAATTTATTCACAACGTTTTGGTTAGTGATGTATCTCCAACCGTTTTCAACCGAAACGTTGCGTATCAATTAACAAATAAAGACAATGGATGTCCAAGATTTTAGTGGTATTTTAATTATTATAAATTAATTTGACAATGTTATAATTTAAAAATATATATTTTTTAAACACTATACTTGTTTACAGATAAATTGGCACTTTAACATTTAAATATTCTAGCGTAAGCATGTTAAACAGTATCATTGCATCTTTGGATTATTTTAAATATTTATACACTTTAAATACAAATATTAAAGGTATGCTTTACATTTTATCGAGGTGATGCAAGATTCTAACATTGCTTTGCATAACATACCACACATTTCGCACAGATATTTATTAGATTTCTTTTGGGACAACATTTTTTGTAGAATATTCCAGCCGTTTTCAGTCAAGAATGGCCAAATTAAGAAGACGTCAACTTCTGGATCCAAAACGACGTCCGACACTTTCTCTGTATTAATTTTTATATGATAATCCTTAACCTTTTCACCAGTTTGAATCGCATAATATGCTGCCTCCTCTTCTCTTAAAATGCAACATTTTCTCTTGTTTTCTTTTTATACCTAAGTTAGAAAAAGCCATAACTTTATTTTTTCTATTTTTCTTTATACCTATTGCAGCAAAATCAAAACCTTTTGGTCTACCTTTTAAATAATCTCGGGTATTTTAATCGACTCTATATCCACAAAATTAGATATATTTTTATTAATGTTCCCGTTCTTCAAAATTTCATTTGGTTTTGTTTGGCATTCGTTTTTAGAGTTTTGGCTTTGATCAATATATGAACTGTTACTTGAGATTTCGTTACTTATTTTTGGGTTATGCGTGTTAGAAAAATTTAAAGGTTTTTCAGTGCTTACAGTTAAATAGTTACCACCAAGATCAATTACATCTTGATCTTGGTCCACAGGTAAAATTTCTTGGGGACCGTATGCGGATCCCGACTCGGGATGCACATACGGTCTGGCCAGACCCTACCAAACCTTTGCGATGACATCATTTAATGACGTTATTCGGGACTGGACATAGATCCCGAGTGGGGACTGTAGACATAGCGTAAAACAAAACCTAATTTAATAAAAGCTAATCGTGCACCACTATATTGTGCAATATTTTAATAAACTTTTATGATGATGAGGAAACAAACTCAATTTACTTAACTTTAATTGACCTATTTCGTAAATATTTATTTTTTGGGGTTCTGCTAGCTTAAGGTTAAGCTAGAATAAAAAAAAAACAAAATTACAATAATATTCCCCAATCAATAAACATTTTTAAAATATTAATGCCTATAAAAGGGTATTTGATTTTGTGCCAGTAAAGATGTAATTGTTGATGTAAGTGTTTATTTGGCAGTGCAAAATGTTTGAATGGTGATGGGGCTGTTTTTCTAGACGTTCAGCAGAGGTAACTTCAGCCTGGCTGCTAAAGGTTTTATCCCTATTTGGATTTCTGTAGGGTGTGGCGGTTTTATTTTCCTTAGATCCGACGTTATCAAGAACTACTAAAGGTGAAATGTTAAATTTATTTACGTTGTTTTGGTATAGATCAAAATCACGGAGGGAAGTCACATTTGTCGCTTTAATTAAAGGCCTTACCCTTGCGGATAAGAGGAAGTCCCGCCTACCACCACATGAACCTAGAAGTCTGGTCACTGCCTTAGAAATGTGACTTAAAAATAAGTTGTCATAATATAAAGAAAAGTGACATTGTATCAAAAAAAATCTTTCGTGATTAAAAGAGGCTTCAGATTGAGCAAATTGCACAATGAAAGTTTTGTTATATTAGGACATACTGATTTGCATTTGTTTTTCCAGTTCTATCCCAAACTACTTTTTCGGGACTGTACAACACTGTTGGATTTTGCAGAGACTACAGATATACTAATTTTTGGACAAAAAAAAATTTCTTCTAAATAATGATAGAGCACTATCCCAATTTCCCCGGGTGCTAGTCACCCCGCGGAACTACCATTGTTAATCCTAAACTGAAAAAATCCCGAAACCGATTTGGATATCTCCTATTTTTTGCTGTTCTTCTTTAAACTAAAGAATCTCCACCTCTTATCACATGATTGGAATTGAGTAGTCATGAAAACCAATCTCCTTTTTACCTGTTTTGCAAGTTCAGGGTATATTATGGTCATTGATTGACGTCACTGATCGACTTTCTGTCTGATAGGCGAGCACTAAGATATTAACTTGCCATCCAGAGAATCTATATTCACCTGCCGACTTTTCGTCGTCTCTTACGCGTTTTCTTATAACGCTTTGTGATATACTAAATTGCCCTGACCAATCACAGAAGCCTCGTAAATGCGTAGATTTGCGTTTATACGGACTTGGTCCTGCAAATGAGGAATTTAGTTAATTTTGATTTTTAAGGACCAAGAAAATCTGTTCATAAATAAAGTTTTCCCGCGAGTTTTCCTGGGACCAACAGCAATTCTTAAGCTTCTTTGACGAATATTTTTTTTCCGTAGTAAAGTTATTTATTACTACTTTAACATGAATTTACATTGAATATATAGCTTGGCTTGGGCTTCAAGCTGTACAAAAAATAATTTTGAAAAATCCCCTTAAGTTTTTCCAAAATAAGTATTTTCCCCTAATTTTGGGATCCGAAATCTGCTGGTAAAATTTCAATGTTGCCAAAGGTTCAAATGCCTATAAGAAATTATATATTTATAGTTTGCATTGCATTTTATGCTTGTTTAAGGTTTTAAAACTAAATTTTAAAGAAAAATATTGTTAATTATATCAATTTTAAAAGGTTGTTTTTACGACATAATAAATAAAGGAGCCTTGTAGTTTGTGCAAATTTTGTTTATTATTTAGTCCTCGCAGAGTGCTTTCGATAACATAACCATTATTAGTGTTATTCCCGTCATTTAACATAATAAAATTTTAAAAAGAAACAACCTAACTAAGCCCAATACCAAATTTTAAAACTAAAGGTTTTTCCAATATATTACCGCATAATATTGCAAGCTAATAGGTTAACTAAACCACTTTAAATTAATTATTATTTTTGTTTCAGGACAATGATTCGCCGCTTGATCCCTTTAGCGGTTGCTTTGGCAGTTCTAATTTTAGGTAAGTTTGAAATAAAATATTCAAAGCCAAAAAAGATGTTTAGGGTAAAAGTATTTTCTACCAAAAACTGAATATTTTAAGTTTAATAACGGTTTAAAAGCAAACCCAGTCCTATTATTAATAAAATTTTAAAAAAATTGCTTTTTTTCACTTTTTGGTATAAAAAAACCTTTCCATTTATAATATAAAACAGATTTAGAAAAAGTTTTAAGGACCATATAAGTAAAAATTTTAATATATTGGAAATGACAATAAAACTCAAACTATAGCAAATTGAAAACTAGTTGCAGATTTCATTTTTTTTACTTGTTTGTGTTTGTTTCTGTAATAATTGATAACAAACTGGACCAGATTGGCTATCTGGGTACAAAGTATTCCGCTCTTCCCGGTTAACAGTCATTAATAGGTTACTTAGACACTAAAGCTAATTTTTCCAAACAGTGTACCATAAATTGGCCAATATTGTCACTTGTGATTGTATTTGCACCAGAATCTGGATTATCACAACAAATATTTGCGAGTACATAGATTTAAAAAAAAATTGTAATTGTCTCGAAACTTGCCTCCACTCCGATTTAAACAAATTTGGTATACGGTGGTTTTTTGGGGCGCTAAATACGAATCTGAAAACAATTTATTTTGGCAATGTTTCGTTTTCTAGATATTCATCACCAAACTTAAAAATTAAACTCACCTTATTTTCACTATTCCTTCTGCTTTTTGCACAGAATTCTTGATTTATACACTTAATTGACAAAAAATATTTTATAAAAACCTTTTAAAAACTTGTTTTTAAATTTATTTTACACCTTTTTTTCCATTTAATTTGTAAACCTCCACTTTTAAACGCCGGTTACGCCGCAACCATGTATACACTGGGGATTTTATAAGCAAATATGGCCGCGGCCTTTGACATTAAAACTTTAACAATTTACATGAAAAAGAGGTAAAAATAAATTTAAAAAACAAATTTTTATGAGGTGTTTATGAAACATTGTGTGCCAATTTAGTGTAAAAATGATAAAAAGGAAGAACATAGTAAAAATAAGGTTAGTTTAATTTTTAACTTTGATAAAAAATATCTCGAAAACGAAACGTTGCCGAAAAAAATTGTTTTCAGATTCGTAGTCAGCGCCTCAAAAAAATTTCGTATATACCAAATTTGGTCAAAATCGGAGTGAAGGTAACTTTCGAGACACCGACCAGTTACCTATATTTAAATTAAATTCGCATCCGAAAAAACATTTACAGTTATAAACTCAAGTCGTGGGAGATTTGGTAAAAAAAAATCACACCTGGATAGAACATATGACATTTTGGTTATAAAATATACAAATAGAGAGTTTTACAAAGAGATTTTCACTTACCAAGGAATTTTTTATGGATATAAAAAAAGGAAAGTTTGCTGACAAAAAATGTTTATTGGTATGTTTAAAACTTAACCACGTTTAATTTTCTCCTATTCTGTAAACAAAAAAATCCTCTTGTTTCACTTTAAAACCCAAATTTTAGGTCCATTTCATTTATCATTATTTTGACAAAAATATTTTCACCCATAGTCTAAGAGCTGAAGCAAAAATTTTAATGGGTTTCAAATAGTGCGCACATTATTGGTCTGCTGGTCCCCTATTTCCTTAAAATTGTGGCTCCTTTCTTTTTTTTAATTAACTTTTGAACACAGCAAAACGGCAGCCCTTTTTGGATTAAAAAAACACCAAAACGACCGCCCTTTTGGGATAAGATGCATTGCATGCAAAGTAATATACTGTGAAAATGGCGGCCGTATCCGTTTAACGCAAAATTGGTCACGTGACAAAGTACTTTGTTTAACAGACGACCGAAAATTCTGAAACAACCGCCCTTTAGCCACTAAGTTGGTCATATCCAAAGGATCAAAGACTGCAATTGGCGGCCATATCCGCATGACGTTAATCGCTCTTAATTTTGAGGTACTTTACCCCCGGTCGCCACTTTACGGCACACCACAGTTGGCCGCCCTTCGGAAATCCGATAAAGTACGACGCGACCTTGGCGTAAGGCTAATTTTCACGTGAAACTGCCTCACGTTATTCACCCCGAAAAATATCGTACTTTTACCCTGTATATCTACCCTTTGAACATAGTGCATTGACCGCGATCTCGTTAAAATTTCGGCTCCAGCTTTTCCACTATTATTAATATCGCCCAGGGTACTCTAAAGGATAAAACATTTCCTATATATTTTGGGTTTCTGTGGGAACCAAAATAAAAACGAGTATGTAATTGACTAAAAAGTATATATGTAAAATTTTCGGCCAAAAATCTACTATACATATATATATATATATATATATATATATATATATATATATATATATATATATATATATATATATATATATATATATATATATATATATATATATATATATATATATATATATATATATATATATATATATATATATATATATATATATATATATATATATATATATATCGGACATTTGCTATTTATTATAAGTAAATTTTAGCCGTTGCAATCTATAAAGGTATTTTTTAAACATATTACTGGCTAAATGGCGTATTCACTTTTTACCTTTGTATTCTATAACATAGATAAATAGATAAGTGGTAGTTGTAGAAAATAAAAATAAGTACTTTTTGTCAGTGGCGTACCTACGTAACCGAGGGCCCTGGGGCAAATAGGTTACTGAGGCCCTATCTATACTGGTTAAAATATAAATACTTTAAAGGTGCGGAGCTACTTTATTTTAAGCTCTTTATCATCAGCGGTAGTGCAGTGTAAAGCAGAATATAATATTTAAATAAAAATATCACCATTTCTAGAAAAGACCAAAAAAAACTACTTTGCACCGTAAATGTCTACATTATGTTGCACTAAAGGTAATCCCTAACGTAATCTGGAAATATTTGCACAAAGTTTGCCCAAATAAATAAAAAAAAATGAAATACAATATGATTAATTATAATTATGATTATATTTGATTTCAATTAAAATAATTACGTGGAAAAAAACATAATCTAATATGTTTTGTAGGCAGGTAATATTTAATTTTACTTAGGAATTCGAACTAAAGCATATTTAAAATATGTACTGTCATACTTGTAATTAATAACGCGTTCCTTAAAATACTGTTCTATTTTGATGCCCAATAATTTTCTAGTTATTATTTTAATGTTTCATACAATTTTATGCTAAGTTATGTTCTACTTTTTATTATGTAGCGACTGTAAAGGAAGGATACGTTAACTTTTTATTGTGATTTATTGTGCATGATTATTCGTCAGGGGCACTCAGAACAATTTTTTTTTAACTAAGTTGCCATACTTAAAGTCCTGTTGCAAGTTAAGTTCAAGCTATTAGATATTTCACAGCAAGGAGTTAAAAAGTCGAAAATTCTTTATGTGATTACAATATTTATTTACCTTTTTCGAAGATCGCTTAAGGGACCGAGGGGCCCTTATGAGCTTGGGAGCCCCGGTGAACTGCACCGCCTAGCCCTCCGATAGCTACGCCACTGCTTTTTGTACAGTGAATATAGATCATTTTTGTGTAGGGTATTGTTATTATAAAAATCTGCCTATTTTAAATATTTTAAAATTAGCTACTCTGCCTAATCATTGATCTACACAAATAAAAAATCGGTAAGAAAAGGATAACCTGCCACCTGCATACGATATCATTATTAAAGTAACCACTTTTAAAAAATGATGCACTATATAAAAAAAGCTATCGAGTATCTTAACAACATTAGCACATGCGCACAGTTTTATTATATTTATCAGATCTATTGCTTCTCAGAACTGCCATGAGAGCACCATAACTGTATTCCCTGATTGTAATAGACAGTGTACTAAAATTTTGTTTTTATTTAATTTACGTTGAGCAAATAAAAATCTAAAGTGCAAATACAACTCCCCAAAAAAACAACCAAAGCAAACATATATTTATCCCGACCATTTATAGTTTACATCGCTATAACAAAATTAAATTTATTATTTAAAAATGCCACCCATCTGTCTATTTGATCAGTGCAGACAAATTTATTTTGCAAACAAATTAATCAATACGTTTACATTAAAAGATAACAATAAATAAACACAGGAGTATCACAAACAATATTTTAAAAATACATAAATAATTGAACATCGTTACAGTAGAAAATCAAAATACTTTTAATGCCGGTTTTTGTATATTTTCATTTAAAATAAAAATTTTATTTTGCCTAATATATATATATATATATATATATATATATATATATATATATATATATATATATATATATATATATATATATATATATATATATATATATATATATATATATATATATATATATATATATATATATATATATATATATATATATATATATATATATATATGTATATATATATATATATATATATATATATATATATATATATATATATATATATAAATATATATATATATATATATATATATATATATATAGGGTCCTGTGAAGTGGACCCTTAATTGCATACAAAAGTATTTTGGGTTTTTGTTGCTCTATATTTTGCGAACAACGTTATGTATACAGGGTGTATCAAAAAGCCCATACATGGACAAAGTTAATTTTTTTAAATGACTTCCTATATTTTTGTTAATTTTTTTTCTACATAAAATTCTAGATATTTTTTATTTTATCATATCATACCCCAATATTCAATTATTAACGAGATATTCTCATTTAAATAAAAACTAAGAATGAAAAAATCCGCTCATCTTTTAATGTTGTTTTACGTTTCTATGGTCTAAGCGGTTTTTGTAGAATGACAAAACAGCCATAGTAATAATTAATAAGTAATTAGATATCGCATGACGAGTGGAAATAGGTAAAACCTTAAACAAGAAAAAAACGATTAAAACTATTTTTTTTACAGAAAAATAAAACTGCCATTTTGAGATTTTTACTGATCATTTTATATAATAATATATAAAAAAAAACGTATCTGAGTATTAAATTTTGCATAGGACAAAAACATCCTTAAGGGGGGAAATAAGTGTAGAGGCTTGGAATTTTCTTTTTATCGATTGTAGAAATATTTTAAAATATTATCTGAAAACATTTAAAAGAAATTTCATGCCGTTTGGAAGTTAAAAGGGCTTGAGTGAGTGTCTTTCTGTCGAACGGTCGGAGCGCGTGGCATCGAGCACGGAGCGGCCGAGCAGGTAAAATAGTCAGCTTGTTAGCAGATGTTCTTTTCTTTCTTTTAACAATATTGACCTTGGAGGAAATCAAATTGTTTTAATTAAATGATAACTGCCTTAATTTTTTTTCCCTTATCTTTAAACGCGTTTTTCTGAAAACTTTTTTCGAGTTTGCGTAACCTCCAGCTCCTACAGTTTTTAGTCAATCGTTATCACATACAGCACATAATTTCTTTATATAAATACGCTCTATGTACACTGTACACCTCAAGCCTACAAAATATCTTAATTTTTTCTATTTTTTTATTGCAAAAAAAAGTACAAAAATAGGGTAAAAAATCATACTAAATTTTCACATTCCTGATAAACATATTAATTTTCAGTTTTTTTTTTTAATGGAGAGATACAAAGAAGATACAGTTATGATAAAAGTTTTTTTTTGAAAAATTGATTTCAGATGAAAATTGGGACCTCCAAAAATTACGCAAATTGCCTGGCCGGATATCTACTTACAGTGTGCAGCAGCAGATATCTCCATTAGTTTTTGAGAAAAATATTTAAAAATTTTAGTATACATTGTTAAATATATGTATATTATAACCCCAAAGTTTAAATAGTTAAGTAGTTATATAAGTAATATATCAATATTAGGGTGATTTTTTTTTTGCGACTATCTTTTTTTTTCGGTCTCATCGTGAAATTTTGTTGAAAATACCCCCAAAATAATTCCCTGATAGTGTCAGCCCTTAATATTAATACTAAGTACTCGCCCAAAGCGTGTGAAGATTTTTCATTCAAAACTTTAATCCTTTTTTTTTAACTTCTATAACTCAGCAGCATTTTATGATATCGCCCAAAAACGGGATTTTTTGACAATTAATTGCTCTACAAAAGTGTCCATTTTGGCAAAGTCGCAACTCACACCGGCGAGGTAGTACCGGTCACTAAACCTAATTTTTTCATAAAATTCTTGTTTTTTTCTCATAAATGACAATAGCTACACAAAACAGATAAATGACAAACTAGTTGGAAATTTAATTTTCTATAAAAAAGGTTTTAATAATAGAACCGCTAATTTTACTATGAAATTTTAACAATTTATAATTTGTTAAATTTCCAACAAAATTTCACAATGGGACCAAAAAAAAAGGAAGTAGCAAAAAAAATCACCCCAATAAATATATTTAAACAATTTATAATTAAAAGTTAAGCCTAAATACCAAGTCGAAGACGCCAATAAAAAAAATATTTACTTATTTATTTAAAAAAATGAATAACGTACCCCCGTTTAATAAATATTTTTATTATTCTGATGTAATACCTTTTTTAAAGTACCCTTAAAAATTACTTTTAAATAACTATTTTTAAGTTAACGCGAATTTATAAAATTTAACTGGATTTATATTTTTCTAGCTAACTGCCAACGATGTTGCAACGATATTTAGCAAAACTCTAAAATTTTACAGATAATCTATTTAATAGGCAAATATTTTATTAATAATAATTGCCATAAAAAATTATCATTTAAGGAATAAAATTTTTGTTTTAAATTTGTATAAAAATTTATAAGCGATATACTGTTCTACGCTTTTAAAGGAACTTGAAAAAAAAATTGTACGTTAAACCAGACCTATTTTACAATATATTTTTTTAAGTTTATGAGAATGTTGACTGAGCTGGTTTTATTAGTATTCTTAATCCTATTTTTTATTTTGGATTTCTTTTTAATTATAGTAGAACCATACTATTTAATTAGACTAAAAAGAATTTATTAATGTTATTTTAAAGAAATATTAGAATTTTAATAGACATGTTAAAAGCATTCATTTTTCAGTATATTTTTTTCTTTCACTAAAATCCACACAAAGTGCAAATTTCGGCAAGAGTAAGTTAAGATTTAATAGGGCTTCTTTATAAATACAGCTAAAGCAAGATTAAAGGAGTCAAAACACCAGTGGCACAATAAGAAAGAGATTTGGGCAAAAATCCATCTTTACAGTAACCTATATTAAAGCTCACAATTTAAATCACGCCTTTGAAAATCAAAAGAAAGCCGACTTTGGTTATCACGCTTTCCTTCATTGCCTGCCGGCTGGTGAATACATTAAAAGCCTTACCAGCAGTCGACTGATTGTCTACCGCCTTAATGAATGTTAATATTTTATTACAACCCTTTCAGAATTTTATAGACATTTCTTTCTAGAATTGACTCAAGATTTAGTGGAATTAAAATAGCCGATAATAGTAAAATACTTTTTGACTTTAGAAATAAGAATTCTTTAAGGATTTTTTTGTCCCATGCAAAACTGACAGGGTGTCCTATTTTCGTGTGTTTTACGGGGTTTCTCGCTTATGAGTGAAGTTACAAAGATGCGGTTTTCGCGACACCGTGCTACTTTTTTGTCAAACGAAAGATGCCGCAAGCAGATTTGCCCTAGCCCCCTTAGTTTCTTCGCTACAGGGTGATTTTAAAAAAAGTTGTATTTTCGGTTACCCCTCGTATCTCAGGTATCTGAGTATCGAAAAGATAAAAACGGGCCCTTATAGAACTTTTTACGCAGAATACAGTGGCGTACATTGAATGTTTCTCGGATTTACTTTCTTTGAGATATTAGTCAAAGTCGCACTTTTTTAAATGGTACACCCCGTATATTTTTTCGTCATATTATTTGCCACACTGAGAGCTTTCTAAAAATATAATATAGTCGAAACTTATTTTTATAAACAGCCTGAAAACATGCAATTATTTACTTTTTAACATAGGCGGCTTTGGTTTAAATTAATGACAGTCAAATTAATCAACGTCAAATGATTGTATTGAATTTTTTAATGCTGTTCCTAGATTATCGTTATCATTTATCTAAAAAATATGGCACAAAACCAAAATTTTAAACATTTTGAAAAGTATGATATGAATAGATGTTTCATATTATCCAACGAAGACGTCGATGAGGCGGCGGAGCTTTATCTAAATAGGTTCTTAGAAGAACGAATAATTTTTTTTCAAATTTGATTTTTTTTTCGATTTCTATATAGATATTTGAAAAAAAAAAAACAATGTATTTCAATATTTTTAATAAACCTAGATAAAGTATCCAAAACAAAAGTCAAAAAAATATTGAAAGAATAAATTCGAACCTTCAAGTAAAACTTGTGCACAATCTTCATCCTGGCGATCCTGGCAGAAAAATTTTTTAAAGGAAGATTTTGGTCGGACGAAGCCCTTTTACCAGGGGGGGTATCCTCAATAGGAATAACCAAGGTTTTTGGAGCCGGAAAAGAATACGTTTTTTTTCCCAGGAACCTAGGGCGGTTTGGGCAATTTTTTGTTTCTTTTTGGGAAGAAGAATTGAATATTGTATTTACCAAGGAAATTTGAATTCTGATAGATACATTCCTTCAAGAAAAAGCAATTACTATTATGGAAGATTTTCCCCTTTGGTTCAAGTAATGAAATCTTTTCCCCAACAAGATGGGGCCCGGCCACAACCTCACGTGATACAACACTGGTTGGAACAGCTTTTTTAAATCGATTTATAGCCACGACGGACCTATTCGATGGCCACCACGGTCTCTGGACCTCTCAGTTTTAGTTTTTTTTTTGGGGGATATTTAGAAGGTAAAAAACTGAGGAGGTATGAAACAATTGAGGTTAAAGAGGCCACAAAATGCCTTTAGGGTTGCGAGCCCGCCTTTCATATTAGAAAATGCTTGAAGACTACAGACGCTATACCAACAATGCATGACATATGGTCACCAATTCGAACAGTATTTATAAAATTAGTAGTTAAGTTTGTTTTTTAAGGCTAAGAACAATTTGGTAAAATTGTTATTTTTATCCATTAGGTTGTCTTGTTAATAAATGTTTATATTACTAGAATATTTTTTTGGGGGGAGAAGGCATTTGAGTTGATTAATTTTACTGTATTAATTTAAACCAAAGCCGCCTATGTTAAAAGTAAATAATTGCACGTTTTCATGCTGTTTATAAAAATAATTTTTGACTATATTATATTTTTGAAAGCTCTCAGTGTGGCAAATAATAGGGAAAAAAATACGGGGGTTCCATTTAAAAAAATGCAAGGTAATATCTCAAAGAAATAAATCCGAGAAAAAAATACGCCATTTTTCGGTAAAAAGTTCTATAAAGGGGCCCTTTTTATCTTTTTTTATAATTATCAGATACCTGAGATACGAGGGGAACCGAAAATACAACAAAATTTCCCTTTGGGAAAAAAAGGGGAGACAAATCTGCTTATCTTTGTTTGACAAAAAAGTAGCACGGTGTCGCGAAAAAAACCCATCAACTTCACTCATAAGGAGAAACCCCGTAAAACACACGAAAAAGGACACCCGTACAATATTACAAAAAAAAAAAAATTTTTTAAAACAAAATATTAATATTTTTAATAAAATTTACTAATAAAACCCAGACGCACAAAATAATTTCCAAACCTGTCTTCCCCGAAATACCCATCCGATCCCTTTCTTTAACCCAAAACTTATTAGAAATCCAGAAGGATTATAAACTACGAGATTTATCAAAAAAAATTTTGGAAATGTCCCGGGCAGGGCCACTATATTTTTTCTTTTTTTATGACTTAAATTTTGTTATTAAAGGCGTAATAAAAGTAATAACATGTTTTAATATTGCACAATATATTGGGAAAATTTTTTAATCAACAGATTCAGTTGATCTGCGGGTTAAAACAATTAAACGATACTACGCATAAAGATTCATTTAATAAAATATTGCAAAAAAAGTTACTTAGCACATTGGGTAGGTGGGTAGGTAGGTTTTTAAAGTGATGGATTTTTTATGCCCTTCAATGCACGCTCGGTCTATTGTGGCTCACCCCTTTTTTATATTTCCCCCAATAGGATCGGACTTCTAATGAATCCGATACCAGATTGGAGAAGTTCTTCATCCCCCCTTACTGTGTCGCTACCGGACACGAGCATAATGTGTTCTGATTTTCCTATACCATTTTAAAAAATATACCAACAAAATGGTATAGTTTTTTAAGTTTTTTAAATTTTTTTAAATTTTTTAAATTTTTTAAATCTCACCCTTTAATAAGGGAAAATGAACAAATATTAATAAATTTGCTGCGGCTCCTCTTGACGACGAATAGCACTGATGATGGTTTTACCGAAAGCGCCTGCTGGATTTTTTAAAAAAAATTTTGCACGAAATACAAAGTCTCTTCTTTTCCCCAAATTTTTACGTGCCCCGGCCAAACCAAGTTTCAAAAATTTTATTTGTTTCACAACCAACAACACTACAATACATTTACAATTGCAACAATTAAATAAAATACAACAAAAATTTTTTAAATTTTGAAATAGATAGGAAGAAAAGAACACAGTACTTAGTGGTATTTTTTAAAAATTTTTTTGGGTATACTACTTTCATATTCTAAAACATACAAATTTTTTAAACTTTAAAAATCCTACTTAATACAAACAAAAAATTTCATTTATAGTTTGGGGAGCCCTTCAAGATAAAACAAAAATTAGATCTCGTGTTCTTTTTTGGGAGAAAGCTTAACTTATTACGTTCTTCGCAGTCCACTTAAACACACAATCTAAAAAAAAACTTTTCGGGCGGTAGGTTTAATAGTTAATTTTAAACTTGAAAAAGGGCAAATCAAAAAAATATAAATTATATTTTAAAACATGTTTTTTCAAATAATATAAAGTAATTTGGGTAGATATATCCAAAAAATTAAATACAATTAAAGAATGTAAAACCCAAACTTAACAAATGTACAAAATAAGGGGAAAAAAAAGTATTAAATACACATTCTGAAGGTACTTTAAATGCATATACCTAAAGTTGATCAGTTCTTAAAAGCAAGTCAATATTGACTATTTACTTTCGACAAAAATAACTATAATTAAAAACCACAAAAAAATTTCAATTTACTTACTAATAACTGTGAACACATTCAGAGTTGTGAAGAGTCACTGGGGGAAAAAAAGCCGTGTTTGTGTTATCCAAAGTGTAATATTGCAAACTAATGGAACTGTACAATAAAAAAATATTTGTTAAATAGCAGCATTAGGATATATCATTTTTTCCTTACCTTCTTTCATTAATCCCCTTTTTTCCTTTTTTGATAGGATCTCTAACCCCGCCTTTGCAATTTTTCTGGAAGACATTAAAAATCGTTTTTTTTAAAAGCCCAAAAAAAGAACCTTATAAACCCAAACTTTTGGTCAATTGCAATAAGGACTAATTAAAACTACACACTAAACACCCCCAAAAAACAATATAGAAAAAACAGTAAAAACCCAAATAAAATATCAATCTTAAACCAAATATTTTCAACTTAAAATAACCCCATATAAAAATTTACTTTGGCACGACTCTGTCCACAGCTGAAATCAGTAACTTTTAAATTTCCCCCGACGGGGCCGCCAACATAAGCGGTTTTTAAACCCCGTCTTGGACTTTTGCTATCCCCTTTCCCGACGATGTCATAACCCCTTTAGATTAATAGACTCTGGTGCAACATTCCAAATATCTGGCATTCGGCGAACCGTAAAAAATCGGTCAAGCTTCGCAAACAACGGATAGTATACAAGTCAAGCTTTTAAGAAGAGAGCACTTAAAAACGGTTAATACATCACTAACCGAAACGCTGTGTATCAATCAACAAATAAAGACAATGAAATCAAGGTATAGGTTTTAACTTTAAAAAACATATTTTGGGATTTAATCCGAAAGAGGGAACATAGTCTCGAAAAAACTAAAGGGTTTTTTTATTTTCCCAGTCTGTTTAGATAATTTTGCGTTAAATCAAGTAAGTCAGAGTAAAAATAGCAAATCCAGTGATCCAGGAACTACTTAAATGTAAGAGATACGTAAAATGGAATTACTGCAAAACTATACATTTTAGGGCATTGTTTCGTTAAAAAAAAATGCTTAAATAGTTCTTGACTAACTACCTAAAGAAAAATATTTTTTTTCCACAACCGCGCGAAAAGTACCATGTTTGCGCTTTAAAAAAAAACCAAAAATTGCACTTTTCCAGGGGCAAGCGTTTTTTTTCTTTTCCCCGATGATTTCAAGGAAACCAATGAAAAACGTCAAATTTACACAGTCGGCGTTGAACGTGAAACTTCATCTGTTTTCTTAAAAAATTTTGAAAATTGCACCTTTACCTTTTAAAATTGTAAATAATAAGAAAAATGACTAGTCTTTATAGATTTAAGTTTAAATTTTATAAAGATCTAAAAGTTTTACATATTTAATTTTTACAAAAAATAAATTGGTATAGTAGCCACGGTTTATTAAACGTTTTTTTTAACTACCACCCTGTTCCGTAATGTTTAATAGTGGTAAAAAGCAAATTAAACTTTTGTTTAAAAATAATAAAAATTTATGTTCGGAAAGTCCCTACATCGTTCTGACGGAGTTTTCTTCCACTAAAAGTGATAGAAATGTACTTTTTTTTAAATAATTGAATTTTTATTTTACGTCATATAAATATTTTATTACGACAAATCAAGTGATAAATAAACAAATTAAAAACTTTTTATAGAAAGTAATTAAAAAAAAGTTATTATAATTACAAACTTAATTTTCTAAACCTTTTATTATACTAAAGATAGTAGAAATGTATATTTAGTAAACAATTCGCATTATCTATAAATTACATTGATGTCCCAAAATTTTCGCAAAAAAAATACAAAACTACTAACTTTAGTTACAAAGAAAAAAAGGGAAAATTGGTTTTCGATATCCTTTTTTTATTTTTTTTTTAATTGTACTACTAAAGGTGGGGATATTTTTTTTCTGATTCAAACTGATTTATACTTTCCATAACACAGGCGAGGATTGTTTAGATATGCTGGAGGCCATCGCCGCTGCTGTCAAGAAAAAAAAACAAATTATTATTTGACGTATCAAAATTTTTTTTTAAAACTATTGGTGTTTAATAAATTGATTGTTAATTTTCTGATAATGGGAATTTTAAAAAATATAAAAAATGTAATTGTGAATTGAGCCATGTCCAAATACGCCATTCCAGTTTAAATACTTAACTGCGCTAATTGAGAACTGCGACCAACATCTTTTGAAAAAAGGTTTGTTCAGCAGCATTCAGAAGAGTTTTCTACAAATTTGACCAAATATTACAATATCCCCAAAAAAAAAATGAATAAAATCATTTCAAAATATTACATATATGTTATCAAACACAGACATTTAATACCGAGTAGTAATTCGCCGGTTTTTCACCCCAAAAAAAGGAAGAAGTATTGAAAGAATTCCAAAAACATTTAGATATTGTTACACAGAAATTTAAATCATAACGTAATACAATAATATTAAATAATAATTAAAAGTTTCTAAATAGTTTTTTTATTGTTTTCTTTTGCAAAATACCTACTACTGAAAAAAAATTTTTTCAATAAACACATCTGTAGCGCAAAATGATTTTCACGTTTTTAAAAAGTGAACTGTCAAATTTAAGGTTATATCAATAATCATTAAATTTTTTCCAATTATTTTATAAAATCTGCGGTTGTAGAAAAAATCTTTGTGTAATTCGGGCGTGAATTGTCGCTCTCGCGGATAGCCGCGCTCCCCTACGCGTCGCGCGTCAAACATCTCGCTCAGAGCGACAATGTGTTACTTTACGCTCTTATTACATAAATAGCTATTTTATTAAATGTCTTTTTGCAACGCGTTTTCCTCTTGTAATATTACTGTTTTTTTTTTAATTTTTTAAAAATAGATTTTTTTTAAATATACGTAAGTGTCATATTTTTTACTTATAGAAAAATGTGTTTTTTATCTCTCTCTTTTTCTCATTACACTATTGTCAAAATTTGTACCATTTACTAAAATGAAATAATATAGTAACAAATTCATATTAAAAAAGATCTTGTTTAAATTTTAAAGGGAACCAAATAGGCTACTCAATAAAGCAAAAGAAAACAAGCATTTGTATAAAGTGCCTTAAGTTTTTACCTAACATTAAATATAAAGGCATAAAAAGCAAACATTTGGAAATCCCAGTTTCCTTACGAATATTTATTAAATAATTTTTAAATAATTTTGCAGCAAAATGCACAACTTTTTTATTATTTTTTAAATTGTTTAATTACAATGACGAGCCGGCGTTTAAAATAACAAGTTAAACGTGTTTGCAATTGTTTCATGTTGCTATGACACGACTAGTTACTGTCCATAGCCTCGTCATTATTAATTGAGCCTTTACTGAAATGTCGGTTTTCCATTCGTGTAGAATTAAAAGAAAAAATA